>CAOJZF010000185.1:0-23474 GCA_948465475.1 Thalpophila matura
ACTGTGGGTGCAGTATAGGGGCTTACTGAGGGTTCATTAAACCCTTCCTCTTTTCATTTGCTAATTTCCTCAGTGACTACTTCTAAGACTGCTCTCAAGTATCTTGGGGTAAAGCTTCTTAACAGTTTAGTATTATTTAACCAGATACAATATTCTGTGTTGGTCAACCCAACATTATATTTGCTTTATGATAACATGTTTAATCATTTGCAAAGATAATACTCTCCAAGTTATTAAATTTTTTCTGGCTCAAGCATTAAAAATTATTGATCAAATATAAGATGATACCTAGAAATAAGTGAAACTAATTTTCTTTTATCAGTAGAAGTATCAAAACTTCCTAGGGAACTAGTTATCCCAAGCACTGTCCTTTCTGGACAGTGATGGGGTTGTGGGATGAACTCAATAAAGAGATAGGCTCAGCCATTCTGTCTTAATCAGTTGAAACCAGGATATTATTCTGGAATTTACCAAGGGCGGATACAAAGAAGTATGCTGTGCTACCCTTCATTGGGTCATGGGTTATGGAAAATGTCCCCAATCTCCTGGCTGCCAGAGTAGTTAGCTTTTGACAGTATAATTTTGTGATGATTGTGTATAAATGGCTCACTGGGTCTTGTAATGACTTCATTTTGATCATTTCCTCATTTGATAGCAGAGTTTTCTGTACAACATTGATCTGGGCTTTTTCTGCTGCAACTCAGTTTACTTTAAGTATTGGGATAAACTAAAGCCTGTCTGCCACAATTGTGGCAATTGGGTTACATTATGGCCTACCTGGATCTTTAGGCTGTAAAAGAACTTCTATGGAGTCATCAAAGTCCTAAGACTGAGGACAATGCCATTGAGGCTTTAGTGTCCTCTACTATTCCAAGGCGGTTAAAACATCCTTTAGACAACACAATTCCTGTGCTCCCTGTGTTTACAATAGCTATCACTAGTTTGTCCGAAATTTTGGTGGGAATGGTACATTTTCTTATTGGACCATCTGAACTCTTTAGTTATAATGGCCAACTAAATATGATTCCACAATAGCCTTCTTATCAAAGCTTCTGTCTTTTACCAGCGGATTGATTTTTCCCAAAAAAGGGTGAAAAACACCTCCTCATTCAATGGGTCATTTACCCTTGCTTGTGTTTTTGGTTGAGGGATTGCCCTCCATAATCTTGAGTTATATTCCAAGGGCAAAATACAACAGCCAATAAGTTAATTTCTTTCAAAGACCCCCCAGTGTCTGCTCCTAGATGTTTTTTCCCAAAAAAGATGAGGTGGATGGAGATGACCAAAGCGTTCTTCATTTACCACACCCCTTTCTTAGGGCAAGTTAAAAAATGAATATACTGGTTAAATGAGAAACACCATACCTTGGTCATATCTTCAGGTTTCTTAATCTTTGGGTTCCCACCCCCTTGTGCCATCATGCTCTACAGGCGTTTGATTTCTTCTTTCAACACTTTTATAGAGGGTTCTTCCTCTCTCTCTGGAACACAGAAAATACAAAAAATTTCTTCTTCTGTTCTAGGATTAATCAAGGTTCTTCTTGATCAAGTTCCACAATCTTTTTAAAGAACTCCTCCTAACCAATTTCACCATTTTTGAAGTGTCAGTTATGAATCTTAAGCAAGGGTCTGATGTTCTGCATAAACAGTTAGATTGTCCTGGCCTCAGTGATAATAGTCTTAAAGAACCGCCAGAGTTCCTTGAAAATGGGAGATATAATATCAAATGTGCTTGGATTCCTTTTGCTTGACTTTATAAAATTGAGCAAAGGCATTCTTGGGCTTGGGTTTGTCACACCATTGGTTCTTAGAGGACTCAAGTTTTTCCAAGTGCTTAACTCCTGGTCATTAAACTAGAAAATCACGTCATATCTGCAAGCAGCCTTAAATAACAAGATTTTTGTGTGGTCATCTATATTAGCCATTATGAGCTTAAAATCTTCAATTAACCATTAACCCTCACTTGATTTACCACTGAACATCTTAGTTTTAAGTAATGCTGACAAGTCTACATTTCTACAGTTATAGGTTCCACTAGGACCCCTGCGTTGGACTCCAATATGGGAAACTTTCCCTACCATTTTGGCCACATGCTCAATAGCACAGATGGCAGCATCCCCCTCAATATTGGTCATAGCCTCACCTTTCCTGCTACAGAAGTCTTGGAAATAATACAAATCTTCACTTGAAAGTCCCAAAATGTAGTTACAGAGCCCTACCAGACCTGAGGTAGACCCAAGTTGTAGAGCTTTTTGAACTTTTTCCCTGAGCCATAAGGGGAACAAGTCCAAATACATCCATCTTGGGAGACAAGTCCCTGGGGTTAGCATGGGGAGGCATTTTAAGGGTACAGTGAGTTGGATTATAAAGCTTAGGGAAGAGATATAAACAGACAGATAGTAAAACAATCTTTTTGGCGCAAATATTTTTATTAGAAAGAGTAACAAGATGTTTATCTTTCAGTTCTATGTCTGGGTCAATTGTGTTCTGAGGTACTGAGAGATTCTTTATATATCTAATCAATGTACTTTGGGTGATGTTAACTCAATGCCACGAGTTTGTTTATCTGGAGCATTCAGAAGATCCTTACCCTCCACTTTTGCTATAAAGTCTCATTCTGTTAAGCCTTTGGTAGACGGTGCTCTTGTGTAGTACAAGTTAACATTTAGTTGATGAGAGCTTTGCACAGTGTCAACTAATAAATGGAACAAATATTGGAGCTATTGAGTATCAAAGTAAACAAGCAGCTTGTGTAGTACCAACTACTCCTATAGCTCGAATTTTGGAGTTATCTAACAAATAAATCAGCAAACCTCTCATACATTATGGTACCTTTAGTGCACATATTATTTTTTATTGATAGATTATGCTAATTGGAGATTTAACGTTTGTGTGGGGTTGCAAGGATTACAATAAAAATAATAACAACAAACTAAGGGATGAGTTGTTGATAGATTAAAAAGAGACTGAGAAGTCAATTAGCATGAAAAATATACTTGCAGAAAAATCAAGAAAATTAGACCCACTGGAAAAAAACCAAAAGTTAGAATTAATTTACTAAGAGAGGTTCAAGAGTTAAACAATTAATTAAAAAAAAGAAAGTTAAGGAACCTTAGGAATTTGTACAGTTTAAGATTCCAGTAGAATATGCTACTGTTGTAATTATCAGGGACTTATAGCCAGGGAATGTTGGTGTAAAAAATCGGGTTGATGGGTCATCAATTAATAAAGAGAGAGTTAATTTCATTTATGAAAGGTTGTAAAGAGTTTAGCAGGAAAGATAAAGAAAAGTATCTTGTCAAAGAAGTTTAAGAGTCCTCAGAAAATGTGTTAGTTTCAGGAAAAGAGATGGTATACCAAGAATTTAGAAGGTCAAGATAAGAAGCAAAAGAAGAAGATCAAGATAAAATCATTAACAAACAGGGAGTTTAAAGTAAAACAAAGAAACAAAAGCGTCAAAACTGTTTATCTCCTTTAGTAAAGAAGAGATTGAAAATATTGTAAAAAGGAAACAATGATGTTGAAAAAGAATACTAAAATTTTAAAATGTCTTGTTTTGCAAATAGCTTTAAGTAAACAAAAGGACATCTATGGTTGTGTCAGCCAAGTTGAAAGACAAAAAATTAATGTGGTCATTGATATAGGTTGTTCAGGGGTAATCATATCCCAGGGATGTTATGAGAGACTTGAGTTGAAAGAAGACAACAAAGTTTTTGTGACTATTTTTTCTGTAGCTGATAATATTTTCAAGAAAAGGAAAATATTTTGTCAATTAAAGGTCACAGTAAGAAGTAAGGTAGTTGAGTCTTAATCAATTGTTTTAGTATTTCTAAAATTTTATGTTTTCTTAGAGTAAACTGGATAGCTAAAGTAAATAGGATTGTCCACACTAAGGGTGGAAAGATCCAGATTGGTACAGTGAAAACTCTTTTAAAGAATTTTTCACAGCCTATTACAAACCATGTTAAAACTAAGTCAAGAGTTTGTCTTTATTAGTTAGTTCATTTGCAATTAGATGTATCAAAAGATATAATAATTCTTAAGGAAGTTAGCCTCAAAGAATTTATATAAATTTGTGGCAAAGAATTAATCAAAAATCCAAGGTTATATTTTATGGAGTTAAATGAGAAGAGATTGCAGAGAAGCTGGAAGTAAAAAGCAAGAACCTTAAATCTAGCTATCTAAACAAATCAATGTATCTGAGGTCTTTCTGTATCAATTAGAGATTTTAATGTTATTGAAAATCAAAACTATTTAGCAAAATATTTTATCACATCTATAGATTGGTTAGTAGTTTAGATCATCTCAGAAAATGAAAACAGCAGGAATAGTTGGCTATATTATCAAAAATGGGCAAATATGTTATCAAAGAACAAATTTGATGTTTTAATCACAGAAGAAATGTATAAGATCCGGTTAGAAAAATTAAATCCAATATTATTGTATATTCTACATAGGACTTGGGTAATGATAGATGCAATCAATTAAGAAAATGAGAATTTAAAAAAGGCTGGGTTTATTGACCTGTCTATAAGTCCTTTTAATGTCCCAACTGTATGGGTTAAGAAACCAGATGGAAATCTTTGTGTATATATAGATTTCAGGATGGTGAATTGGAACATTATTAAAAATATGTATCCAATTCATTGTATTGATGATCAGTTTGACACCATAAAAGGCGTAAGATATTTCAATATGCCAGATCTTACATAAGGCTATCATTAAATGAAACTAGATCCAAGATCCAGAGAAATTTCTGAGTTTAAAAGTTCATTAGGATTAAATTAATGGCTTGTATTGTTGATAGAGATAAAAACATCAGGTATAGTATCTCAGCCATTAATGGATGAAGCTCTAGGGGGGTTGCAACTTCTGTTTTTTTAATTTATATTATAATGTTTTTAGTCCAACCTCATAACAATTTAAAATAGATGTTAATTGAGTTTTGAGAGAACTGAGCCAGGCAAATCTAAAAGTAAATCTAGAGAAATGACGTTTGTTCAACATTTAGTCAAAATTTTAGGCCATAGTGTCAGTGAGAGAGGGATATTACCTGACAAATGGAAGGTAGAAGAAATAGCTAAGTTGAAAGCTTTGTAAAGCATTATAGATGTCAAATATTTTGCAAGTTGATCAATTTATATTTTTCAATATTATCTGAACTGTTTTATAGATTGACAAGAGGAAATCTGAAGGTATTTTAATAAAAAGAGAAACATCAAAGATCTTTAAAAAAGCTGAAGGACTGCTTGATGATAGCTCTGGTGTTGATTTTTCCATATATCAATCATAAAATAAGTATTGAAACCAACACATCCAACATTGGATTCACAGCTGTACCTTCCCAAGAGCAGGATGTAGATGTTTTAAAGAGGCACTTACCAGTCAGTTATGCTTCAGAGTCATATAAAGGAGCTATGCATTACTATAATAATACTGAAAAAAAGGGTTTAGCTGTGGTTTTGGGAGTCAAATGCTTCATATTTTACATACTCAGAATCAATTTTATAATCATAACAGACAATGTCCCATTGAAAGCATTGAAGTGTAAACCTCAGTTAAAAGGAAGGTTATTGAGGTGGGCCAAGTACTTATTGTAACATGATTAAAAAATGGTATATCAAAAAGAAGGCTAAATACATCACAAAATTTCTACAGTTGAGCTTTTGTGATTATACAAAAGAGATGACCCAGAGGAACTCAAAATTAAAGAGCAATGTCATAAACTTAACAAGTGTTACATTGAACCAAAAGAAAGGAAGAGATTAATTATTTGGCTGGATTGAGTAGAATACAGTCAGCTAAAAGTTGCAAAGCTTCAATCATTTGTCTTACTAATAATTTTGGCTAATTTTGTTTGAATTTTTTTTAAAAAGTGATAATATAATATAATGTATGTATGTAATTATTTAAAGCTGTAGGTTTTCGCATTTTAAAGACAATAGTACTTGTTTTTCTGTTCTAGTTTCTAAAATGGTTAAAGGTTATATTACCCTAAAAAATAAAGAAGGTGTATCAAGATTCAAGTATCCTTTTGTTGCCATAGATCATTTTATAAAGTAATCCAAAGTTAAAAAAACGAAACAAAAGATGTTGCCTAATACTTTGGATTTTTTAGATAATACAATCTAATAACATGGATGTATTATCCAAATTATGACTAATGGCAGTAGACTTTACGTTTTAAACACAAAAAATCAATTTTTCAACCAGTGCAAAATAATTCATTTGGTTACATTGCCATATCATCCATGGTATAAAGAACTTGAAGAGAGATTTATTGAAACAATATAAGGTTTTATGGAAAAACATCCTGTCTAAATCAGTTCAAGGATTTAAAAGAGTCATCCCTGGTAGTAGTATTGGCGTATAAAATGGTACCATATTGAGGAACTGAGCATTCTCTGTTATATTGATGTGCAGAAGAGAATCATTGTCAACTCATAGACTAGCTATGTAAAGTTTATAGATTTAGAAATTTATCATTAAGAAGTTCACAGTCAAACTGTCAATATAGTTAGAATTCAATTAGTCATTGTAAATATTAAGAATTATATTGTTAATATAAATGAAATCACAAATTTAATTTGATTTGAAAAGGCCCATCTAGAAAATTTAAAGAAAACAACATAGTATGACTTATCACTAAGAGAAGAATGGCAGATCTGAAAAATTAATTAACCTGATAGATTGGACCATGTTTTATTATTGGCAAGCCATGTGAACTTTTTCTAAATACTAAAGCACAAAATGGAGCAGGTGTGTATTACATTCCAAAGTATATATCTACACTCTCTGAAGCCGTTTGTTGAATAAACCTTTTACATAAAGACTGTCTCTTTTACAATAAGGGTAAAGTTTATCTATTGTAAAGTCACAAAAGATCAAGGGAGCTAATGTAAGAAAGTTACTGTCAGTGGTTATGATTACTTCTTGTTAAATTATTCAAGAGTATTTTTCTGTGTGCTTTTTTTTATGGTAATGTATTGATTGCAAGAGGATCCACAAGTTTTACACATTATTCTGTTTACAGTAATAGAATTCCACTTTTCTTGTGATTTTATGTACCATTTAAGAGTAGATTGGTCTAGTAAGCTAGACTCACTGAATTATATACATTATCAACAGTATAAGAAATATTTATTAGGTAAAGCAGCGCTAATAAATTTTCTCAAATTATTAAGTGTCCTAGAGTACACTTGAAGCATGCAATTTGGACAGGCCAAACTTGGGATGTATTCACAAGTAATTCCTTAGTGGGATTGCTAGAGCTACAGATGAAAGAATATCATATCTGCAACCCTAAAGATGCACGTTAAAAGTTTAATCAGATATTAGATAAATGTATTTCTATAAAAGGGCAAGCTTATTCTATCAGGTTAATTAATAAAACGGCCAGGAAGGAAGTAATATAGAAACTAAGAGTATTGGCCAAAAAAAAATCCAGAGAATTTTTAACCTTTGATTACCACAACTATATTTTTATAAAATCACTTGATAAATTATATCAATAAGCAATTAAGTAGATCCATCCTATTATTCAACTATTAAGTAATCTTGTTGTATTATTTTATAGAAAAATCTCTTATCCGTTTTTTTTTTGCATATCTACTGGAGGATGTAAAGAACTTTTATCATGAGGGCATTATAGATAATTATTTAATGAAAGACCCCAAGAGGTTTATCACAAATGTATTGAAAAATTACCAGAAGAGAAGAAAAAATTATCATTCACATAGATAAGGATGAGATTAAGTTGGCAAAGATGCATACAATTCAGATAACACTAACAGCCACCCTACATTCAGAAATCAGTAAGTTTTTTTTTCTACACACAAGTAGAAAAAATATTTGATGCCCTTTGTAGAAATAATTGCTAAACTATGACAAACTTTCCAACCAATTCAATTAAAAATCTACCCCTTGTGCTGTCTTTCTGCCAAGCTCAAGTCAACTGTGGCACTAGTTTTGGCCCTATGAGCTGGTCTTTGGAGAGAAACTGGCCCAACTTGGAAAAGGTAACTCAATGAAATTAGAAGTCCTAACATTCATTGCAATCCAATCTTGTTTAAATTAAAAACACTATAAGTATAAATATCCCAAAATAAAGTCAAAAAAGTTGAAAAGATAGAGAAACCACTTAAAACCCTTATAAGCTTGACAATGAAGTTCAGGTGATTGATTGAGATAAGCAGAAAATATATTTGGAAAAAGTGGGGCCCTTAATAGTTGTTCAGATAGATAAGCCATTTATTAAATATGCAGTATGGTCCCTAGTGCCCCCTATAAGGCCCAAAAATTCCATCACAAACACCTCTGTCCTGTAAAGGTCCATCAAGGTCAGCAGGAGTCTTGACTACCTGCTATGGACAAAAACTGGTACAGTATAAAGCCCAACATACCCCCCTCCTTAATTACACCAGGGCATATCTCTACTGCAGGGTGAATTTGTATTTCATCGTAATCTTGTCATTCTTAAACCAACCTCTTGTCTCCCATAAATTCCTGCTAATTGTACCTCTTCTTCTTTACTGATAAAACTAAAAGTTGATCATCCATATTAACCCCGTACAGTAGTTATAAAATAAAACATTTTTCTCTATTATGTATACTGATCTAATAATGTTCTACTTTTTTAGCAATATTGGCTTCCCCATGACCTATAGCCAAATAAAATTACAACACTTACATCAAACACATTAAGTATTGATTTTTCCTATTTTTAGGTTTTTAGAGATGTATAGAAACAGTTATTTATTATATAAATTTTTATATACTGTTGCTAAAAGGTGAACAATCAAGATGACCTAAATGATGCTTTTTGGCCTCGCTAAAATTCCAAAATCAGTAATAAATGTTTCTAAAGGGTAAAATTAAAATGAAAATTTTATTTAACAAATGATATAAAAAGCCTCTTTTTTCAAAAAATGTTGCAACATCATCCCCTAGAATTAAAAAATATTTAGAACTGATAATTATAAAAAAGGACATAGATTGACAAAAATCAATGTCAATCACTTTGGAAACAGTTTAAATGACTTATTTTTATTAGCCAAGCAAGGTACATAAAATCTTTATGAATAGAGTGTAAAAAAAAACCCTTTTCATGTCAATTTTCTATAACTAGAAGTGATTTTTTGTTCTATAGGTCAGATTCAATAAAATTATAATCAAGATTGCATAATTCTAACAAATTTTAAATTTTGAACTATAATGTAATAAGGTTAACATTTTATCTGGTATTTATCATAGTTTGAACGTTAGTGTGCAGAGATTTTAATTTTTTAGTCTTATCTCAACAGTAAAATTTCATTATTTTATACTTCATTATAATGTGAAAGATTAAAAGATAGTTGAAGTATACTAAGTGCTGAGGCTAATATTTTACTTGCAAATCTAGTGACATTAATAAGTGTTTATTCTATTAATTGTGGGTGCAATTAAATCTAAGTTGAGACAGAACAAAAATTTAGCTTCAATATTGGTATCTAAGATTATTTTTGAGTTTGAGTTCTAATATAAAATTCAAGAAATACTAGTAAAGTTTTTTATCCATGATATCATCTTATAGATAAGCATGTTTTCTTGGATCAGCCATTGATTACCAGTAAACTACTGTCAATTTTACTATGTCTCTAAGTATTATAAGTAAAATCAATACAAATTTTTTAGTTTAGCATAGCTAAATCCTGTTAATTTGTAACTTTATGTTTACAGAAATATCATGCATATAAGGTAAAATCTCATCTTTAAACAATAAGTTTTTATTTAGTATGCTTCTAAATTACATGATAGCATGCTATCAGAAGCATATAGAAAGTAGCATTTTGATTTTAGTGAGCCTTAAAAATGATTTAAGTAATTAGATTTTGGTGTTCATATTAGAAATAATGATTACTTAAAATGGGTTAAACACACTTAATTTTGAATTTCTTTCCATTTTTTTTAATATAATCAATGCATAAGATGGCAAAAAAAAATTGGCTAGGTTTAAAAAATATAGAACTAATACTTTCCATAAAGAGAAAAATCAGTTGCAAATTCTAGCAAATCCTAAAAAAAAAGAGAGCCAACTTAAGTCAAAAAATTGAATTTTTAGATGGATAAATTTTCTTTCCTAAATAGAAACAATATAAAACTATTCATTAAAAACTTAATAGTATAGTACAATCTGCCTTTTTATAGTTTTAATCACATTCTTTTATATGAATTTATATTTAATTAGAACTGCATTTTAGCCCCATGCCTAAACACTATCTGAGAGGTAAGTCTCACTAAATTGATTTCCTTGAATTTCTTTTATCTACTTATAAATTTTGTAACATTTTGCTATTTTTAAAAACATGTGTTGCCAAAAAAATAATATGAAATTCATAACCCATCAATCATATATTGGCTAGAAACTAATTAAATTATTAAATTTATTTCTGTCAGTAACAGATTTAAAAAGCATTTTTTTTCTCTTTTTTTTTGGATCAGATTATCAAAGGCTGTATGCTTAAGTACCTTTTTTATAGTCTTTGTCAGTATTCAATTATGTCTGTTTTCTTACCCACTAGCCTTAATAAAATCTATCTCCATTATAGTGGACAGATAAATTTGGTTTGTAATAGAATATTATGATAATGAATATAAAAATCAACTTTTTTTTAAAAACAGTCTACTTTCTATTTATATAATTTAATTCTAGTTTTAAAATTTGAATTGTTTAGCTTAAGTTATTTGAGTCTGATTTAGCTGTTGGTAGACAATATCAGATAACTATTTGATTAATTTCTAAATATAATTGGAGAAACTTGATAAATGCTTTAAATAACTATTAAAAACAATTATATAATTTTAAAGCAGATAGTCTCTACTATAATTCTAATTGCATAACTTTTCTTGTAGCTAATAGTAAAAAAATCAAGGATTTATATCCTATTGTGCTTTGGTCTTTGACAAAACTTACTTTATTTCTTGATATATAGAGAAAATTTAAAAGATCCTGTGGGGATAAAGGTGATGTAAGGTAGATATGGGCGTCTATATCCAGAAATACAATCACCACAATTCGATGACAATGATTTTATGACTAAGCTAAGTGGTTATAGTAGTGTCAGAAAATTTATTTTGAATAGAAACTGAACAGTTTGATAAAAAAAAAGCCATTAAAACTATAAAATGAGTTTTACCTTGAAAAATAGATGTAATAGTAATGATAATATATTATAGAAGTATAGGGGCAAAGGGCCCAAAGCAGCCAAATTATGAGTTATACTTTTGTATTATTAGATACAATAATATTAAATTTAAGTTAATATCTTTTAGAGTCAATAACCTTCTTTTCTATATTTATTTATTTTGTTTATCAGACTAAGATCTAATTTATTTAAAAAAATGGAGTATATGGAGTCCTCACAACTTTATTGTTTATCAATAATTTAATATAATAATTAAAAAAATCAATTAAGTTATGCTGAGTAATTTCTTTTATAGCTAGTAATTAAATTCTATTCTTAAAAAGTCAAAAAGAGAGGAAAATAGTTAAATTGCAATTTACTTAGTGTTTATCTTTTAACAAAATAATCTTTTTTGTAGGGCCATGGGATATTTTTAAAAATTAATGGTCTAGTTTATTTTTTGATATAAAACTCTTTTGTATATCTAATAATTTCATTAACTCTGCTTTTTTAAGAATTATATTTTACAACTACACCTTAGAAAATTAGAGAAAATTTCTCACTTAAGTTACACTATTACAACTTATATTCTGAGCTCTGTCTTTTATTACTTTTTGGTCTTAACAATAAATGTCAAAGGGAATCAAAAAGAGGTTAGATAGTCTGTCAAGATAATTTTTAAAAACTTTGTTTAAAAAAAAAATATTTTACGTCAACACCTTCCAAAATCTAAAGAGAAAAAACCATCAACTAGGTTAAACTGTTACAATTTAAAATTTAAGCTATGTTTTTTATGACTTTTCTGATTTTAAAAAAATGTCAAAGGGTTTTAAATAGAGATAAAAGTAGTCTGACATGATAAATTTAAAAGCTCTGTTTTAAAAAAGTTCAATTTACATAAACACCTCTGAAAATCTAGAGAAAGAAACCCATAATTAAGCTACACTGTTACAATTTATTGTCTAAGCCATGTTTTTAAGACTTTTTGGTTTTTACAATAAATATCAAGGGGGTTAAAAGAAATTATATTAGTCTATCATGACAAGAGAATGTAGGCATCAAAAACCATAAAAAAATGTTGAAGATAATTTAGTGATTTATTTTGATGAGAAGAAACTTATTTTCTTCAGACAGATCTAAAATCTATTTTTTAGTTATATATTTTTTTAGTTGCTTAGCTAAAAGATCCTAAGTTACACCTAGTAAAAGACTAACAAGAAAAAGAATTAAAAGAATTAAAAGAAATTGTTAAGCTTTAAAATCCTCTTTTTTTACATATCCAGAAGTGTGTTCTATGTAATATATTGTAAGCCAAAGAACAAAACAAAAATAGAATTTAAGAGTAAATAGTTTGAATTTATAGAATTGATTTAGCAATATATAAAGATAATTTATCAAATAATCATAGAAAATCCTCCAATTTTTTCTTCAAAATATAAAGCCAAACCAACAACATATCATATGCCTCTGCATAATTACTTTAATAAAATGATACTGCTTTTTAAGCTATTCAAAATGGTAAAATTAGGGCTATGAGGAATAACAAGATTAATCTAGAAATTGTTTAAATTTTACTTGATAAGATTTTATATTATTAATTAATGTAGAATAGCTTAAAAGATATCTCAATATTGTCTTTTATGCTAGATATGCTAATGTATCTGAGACTAAGCTTAAGTTAGCTACTAGAGTTGGTATGCCCTAAAATAGGTTCATAAAGTTGTACTTTAAAAAATTAATGTCACATTAATGGCATTGAGCTGGTTCTTAGAAGTTTCTAATTATTACAATATCTAAGTAAAATAGGGCCTATTACCAAACACTGGTTGCTATTCTTTTGTTCCTGTTTCTTTTTCTCAGATATTTAAATCTCAAAGCTTAATATGACACAGCAAGAGATAGAGAACATTAATATCTGTCTATTATGTAACATTTTAGAGCAAGGTAAATAAAAGTCCCTCTGATATTGTTTCTAATGTAATAATTCTTTTGAACTAAAATTAAAAAAGTAATAGTATAAAAATGGCTTATGCAACGGTAAATAGTTAAAAAAGAATTCTATAGTTCACTGTCTAGCTGAAGTAACTTACTTATTTCTTTGTAACTTGAGTAAGAATTAAGTTTTATGAAAAAATATATTCTCAACAAGTATTTACAATTACTTGCTTTAATTGAGATCTCATTAAGTAGAAATAAGCATATATTATTTGGCAAAATTTTCAATTTTACAATTACTTTAAATCAATGCTAATTAATGAAATTTAATAATCCATGATTTTGTCTAATTATTTGATTTAATTTCTGATTATAAGCAAAAAGATAAAAAAAAAGATAAATGTGTTTTTCTCAACAAGTAATTTGATACCTACTATAAGACATTAAGCAATCAACCTAAGTCTAATAAGGGAAAGTTTAAATTGAGATTATTACTTAAAAAATTAAATTTTACCTAAACGCTTTCATATCAGAAAAGGACTCAACAAGTGTCCATTATAATTTTGAGCCCTAACAAGCCTTTATCAAAAATCCAGAACTTGCCGGCTGCCTATGACTAATATCAAGATGATTATATAATGAGTCAAGGCCATCACTTATCAAGAGTACTATAATTTCAAACTTAGAAGATAGTTTTGGTAATTGTTATATTTTATCTTTTTTCACCCTGAGATATATTAAACCAGATATTTAGTACTTATAGACATTTAAACATTAAGGCCTTTATTAAGCGCCTTAATACTTGCTACTATATAGTACTACTAGGACAATAATATGTGACTATAACACAGTACCTCACCATAATCTTTAAGGCCTACAATTTTATTCCCTTCTGCTATTTACCATATTCTTCTCGAAAAATAAGTATACAGTTCTTCTATTTGCTTTGCTGCTCTAATTTACCTTATTTTTTGGTTCAGTTGTACCAAAAGACTATATGAAACGTCAAATAAATCTTGCTAGTTTTCAATAAGTTAGCTGAAATTGCTACTCAGTTCTGAACCTGAGAACTGTTTTTTATACTTGTAGCCTCCTTTACTGACCTGCAGCAAGTGATCTTTTATTTTTTCCAGATTAGTTTTCTGTTTGTTTCTGCTTTATACTGTAAATTTATACTATTGCAATATCAAGGCAGGATTGGATTATTTATTTCTTATTTGGTATATAGTTTTACTATATCAGATCATCCTTGATGAAAATAAAATTTAGGTATTTTTGCTTTAATTTATAAACTGATTAATTATTTGATTGCAGATACTAAAGACAAATGTAGTTTTATCAATATAAAAGACTAGAAAATTGTAATTAAGACTACAGAACCCAACATAAGCTAACAAAAAACTATTTAATTAGACAATGAATACATTGATAAAATACATAGCAATAATATAAGAATAAAAGTATCACCCTGTCTTATAATGCTATAAGGAAGTTAAAAAACAGAAGTTTAAAATCTTGACATGACAAGCAAAAAAAATTAGAAGCTTTCTCTTGTGACTAGTTTCAGTATTATAAAATTGACCACTTTATTGTCATTTTTAATTTATTGATCATCACTAATCTAAAAGAGCTTAAGTTTATCAACATTTTAAAATATTAAGTTAAACTGGGATTAAAACTCCAAACGATGAGGATTAATTTAAAAATTCTAGATAAACAAGATAACTTGTCAGCTTAAACCTAAAAAATATTATCCTTATAAGGATGTAACAGTTGTTTAAGTTATTAGCTGAAAATTAGTTAAAACATACTTTCTATTATTATCATAAAGCAAAAAGCTAAGAGAATATAAGACATTTTAAGCACTATAAAATAGATGCTATTTTAAATTTATATAAAAAATGGTGTGTAAAAGTACTATAAAAATGTATGCTTGCAGGTTAGGTCTGGATTTAAGTTAGTATTATGGAGATTATTACCCAGGTTCTGTCTTATGTGGTACTTTTATACATATCAATTGAGTTAGTGATATATTTACTTCTTTCATATATATTTTAGATTAAGACATTACTCTAGTAGAATTATGCATATGAGCAGCTATAGCAGGGAGAAATTTTCTATCTATATTATTAAAAAAATCTATGCTCTATATAGATGAAAGGATGAGAATGTGGGCCCAAAAATATTGGTGAGTTACTGTGTTAAAGTGCTAAGTACCCTTGTTTTGGTGGTACTATTTATTTTTAAAATATCAAAGTACCTGATTATGTCCTTGTATCATAGAAGTCATAGGTAATTAAGATTAGGTGTAATTTATTTGGGATGTTTATAGAATCAAACCTTCCTAAGTACTTGAATCATTGTTTCCTTGGTTTTCAGGAATTCTACTTTTTGGTGTATCTTGGCCTGAGTTTAATATATAATTGTAATGATAATAGCATCAAGTATTTCTTGAGTATTTAATCATAGACTAAGAATTTGTTGAAAATTTAACTTATCATGGGTACTTAATAGGTTAGACCTGCATCTAGAAAACCACATCTAGAATTCCAAAATCTCGAAAATCCTACATCTCAAATTTATATGTAAATCCCAAATCTTGAAAACCCAATTCTTGAAGCCCAAATTTAGAAACCCAAATCTTTAAAGGCAGTTAGCAACAAAATCTTCCAAAATGGATTTTTTAGACTTTTTACATAGCCTCTAGTTCAAAATTTACAAGGATTCCATTTCTGGGCTTATTTTCAAGTTTTTATGATAAAAATAATCCAAAATTTTCATTTTAAAGATCTAAGTATTTAACCTACAATGTTTTAACTTTCAATTTGATGTATGTTCAAATTTTATAAATAATCATTAAATTTAAGATTTGTTATAAACTTAAACATAGTTTCCAAACTTGATATTTAATTATAACAGAATAATGGAAATTAAAAAAATAAAAAGAATAAAAAGAGAAAAAGCATTTATTATACCAAAGCAGAGGCAATAGCAAGAAGGTGCTCATAGAGGCACCCTTCTCTGATGGGGGTAGTGAAGGCTTCCTGGGCTCTGGCAGCTCTCTAGAGGGACACCTTGTTCCAGGTAACCATATGGCAATGGCTATTAGTCTCAGACAACCGGATCTCACTGCTCTTCTGCATGTGTTGAAGCTTCTTGATCAACAAGTTGATGCTTGGTTTGTTGCCCTTGACAAACTTCTGGAAGAGGGAATTCCAGGACTCTACAGAACAGGTTGTCTTTATTGATCCCTTCTTTTCCTATATATAGACATTCCATTTGATCTTGTTGATGGTCCAGCCTTGGCAAACAGTCTTCTTCCCAATCCATTGAGTCTCAAAGTACTCAATGAATTCATTGTATATTGCCCGGTGGTCCTGCATATACTTGGACTCCTTGAAGGCTTCATATATGGCTCCAATTCGGCGTTCAGGAACAAAAGCCAAGGCAGAAAAGCAGAAAAAATTCTTTTTACATTCAAAGGATGTATCAGCATTGTAGAGGTCAGAGAGAGCCTTGAAGCAATGCCAATTCTTGTTGAGTGCCTGTCGGAAGTGGAAGAAGCAGCCAACAGGTGTCATATTGAAAACAGACTGAAAGGCCTGTCCTTGAGCTGCCTCAAAGTCTACCAGGAGCTTAAAGTTATACTCACTGGGTTCTTCATCTTCAGAGCTGTCAATGTGGCCAGCAGTCTTCTTGGAGGGCTTCATTGGGTTCTTCTTGATAGCCTTAATTTGGCGAGTACCCTGGGATAATTTGGAGTAGGGTCTCTTCTTGATTGGATTAAGGACTGATTGCTCAGCCTTTATCTCATCCAGCCTCTGTTTGACCCTTTGAAGGATGGAAGTATAGGTACTTGCCTTTTGACAGGACATAAGTACATAAACCATGGGGATCACAGTTTCCCAAAACTGGCTAAAGATGACCCAGAGCTGCTTGAAGATACTAGAGCAAGTTGAGAATGTACTATCAGCCAGCCATTGTTTGCAGGTGAGTAGTTTCTCGAGATTTCCCTAGTAGAAAAGAAGACAGACTGGCCCTTAGTACCAACAGGGTCTTCAAACAGAAGGAACATCTGGCCATGGATTGTGTGCTTCTGGGCATCAGTATGGATAAGATCATCCAGTTTCTTGGCACTCTTGCCCAGGTTTTTGGCCTTTCAGTTGAGCTTGGAAAAATACCAGCCAATCTGGGAAAGGTTGAGGACCTGGGAGAGATGTTCAGGCTTTAAGTTTTTGAGGGCCAAGGTTGCAGTCTCAGAGGCATCCTGGTGCTTATTGATGGCCTGGTTCTGAATAAGGAACCACTTGAGCATTTGCTCATAGACATTCTCTGGCTCGCTATTATTATGAGGAGCATTGGGATTTTCAGCCAGAACTTAGGTGAACCCCTCTGTGGAGATCCTAGCTGGGCACTTAGTTGCAGAGCAGTGCCAGTTGTGGATGGCCTGGTCTTTGGTTGCATCCTTGCAGGTGTAGGTAAACCCTTCATGATAAAACCCTGCATTGGGCTTTAAGGACATCATGGGAAAGTTTTTCTGGAGGGGGTTTAGGAACTTGAATCACCCATTCACATTAAAAATATTTTTTATGGCCATAGGGTCCCAGAGAGTAGGGTTCTTAAGCTTTTTGGACTTCTTTTTAGAGGCAGGGATTGATTCTTTCCCTGCCTCAGGAACAAATTCACCAATAGGGATAATTAATAAGGGGGTAGTGGATGAGGAAGGGTTTTCTAAAGTAAAGTCATTAGTCATTAACATAAAATAAAAACTCATTATTAATTAAACTAGTATTAGTACTAGCTTTTTCAGCTTCTTTTTCTTCAAGTATTCTCTTGTTTCTGGATTTCCAGACTCTCTTCTCGGCTCTGGTCTCACCAGGGAAGTCCTTTTCTGAGTCTTCAGAGAAGTAAAAATCATGGATAGTCAAAGAATCCGTTTCATTCTGATTAACATGGTAGTCATGATCCTTATCTTGAGAATCCACAGAGCTGTCAGAATCAGTACTATGACCCTCTTTAGGCGAGAAAAGGCAATAGTCTTCTCCTCAGGCTTCTTGGGGACAGATTGCTTAGCCTTGGCTTGGGAGGGCTGAGAGGTAGAAGCCTTTGGGTTGGCCTTGGTACCAGTTTTAGATAGATTCTTCTTGGGAGGCATTCTTACTATAATTAAAATTTATTTGTTAGCATATGTTATAATTGTAAAAAAGACCATACAATAGTATAAACAATATGGCAAAAGTGGGAAACACTAAGGAAAAAATAAGCAAAACCACCCTGAAATTATATATACTATAAAGAACCCCTTAGTTTGAGATACAGGTTTCAAGATCTGAGATAAAAAATTCACTATGTTTTGCTATTTTGTTGTTACATTAATTCTAATTACAACCTTATGTTCTTAATAAAAATACTAAACTCCAATACTCTGTAAAACCATGAATACTGTAGCTACAAAATTTTTAATTTATCATTTGAAAGAGAAAACAATTGATCATGAGTTATTTAAAACAAAAGATAAACCTACAAATAGTTTAGTTGAATAAAGTTGTGTTGTAGATAACAACGTTGTTGATGAAGGTATGTTTTAAGATGTAGGATTTCAAGATGTAGGAATATATCAGTCTTTATATAGATTGCGCTTAATTAGAATTATTAAGCTTATATTAATTTTAACTTTGATCCAATTTACTATCCAAAGTTCGAGATTTGGGTATTTGAGATGGCTTCATCCTTATTAAGTCAAGCACATTTATAATAGAAAAAACCCTGCTTACATTAGCTATTTATGTGTATACTTCAATTTAAGCCTAAAACAAAGTACCTAGAACCAATTATAGATCAGATCTAAGTTTAATTTATTAAGCAATTAAAAATGTTTCTTTATTCTATAAGAAAAGTTTTATTAAGCACATACCTGAAACATTAAGAATTTGCCATAAATTGGGTGTTGTTAATAAATAAAGTCCTACCCTTAATCTTTTTCAAGATTTGAGTTTCAAGATTCAGGTTTTGAGATTTGAGTAATTTAAAACTCTTTTAATGAGATCATTCTGAGGTGCGCTTAAGTCAGATTAAATTTAACTGCACAGTTTAATTTTTTCAAGATTTGGGTTTTGAGATTCCAATTTTGAGATAGGGGATTAAGAAAATCTTTGAAAAAAAATTATTAACTCTAAATGTTGTTAATAGAAAATCCTGTTAAATGCTTTAATATCAAAACCTATATCTTGAGACCTATTAGAGATACAGGTTTTGAGATTTGGAATTTCAAGATAGAGGTCTATCTCTACTTAATAGGTTTTTTTTGCCATTAGGGCAGTATTTTGACTAGCATAAATGTTTTTTGAGATTTGTATTCAAGGCTTTCCTCAATTGTTCTAAGATCTTTTGTTTATCTCTATTATAGATTTTTTCAAATGCTTGTCAAAGATAATTCTTGGTCTGCATACTTAAAGATTCTATCAGTCTAAACATAATTATTAGTAAAATAGTTGAGATTAACTATGTTTATTGATAATCTATTGTTTTATATCAAACAAAAACTATCTGTGATACTTTAGCATTCATCTCATGTGATATAATAATTAAAGCTACTTGTTAAAATCTTTTTTTATTACTTAGTAAAAATGATTTTTTCATAAGTGGTCAATTATAAAATTAGCTCAATAATTAAGTGGGTGTAGAACTTGACTATTTAGGGATTTATGAACTAAAGCCTAATTTATTGCCTTTGTCTGAGCCATTATTTAGGAATTTATTATTGACTGTGGCTATAAAGATTCATAATAGTAAAAGAAATAACAAATGGAGGTTATGAATGTTAACAGGGTGTCAAACATTAGTTATTAATTTTGTTAACAATTTAGGTTGTTCTTAACATCTACTCCATTATGTTCAAGGAAGCATCAACACCTTTCAGATACTAAGTTACTGCCATATAATCAACCAAGGTGAAACTTTTCTGTATGCAAGTCATAAAAAAATATAGAAATTGTGGATTAATCACATCCTAGTTAGGATCTATGTCCATTAGCTACCATTTTCAGTTACATTTTCACTTAAAACTCTTTTAGTTTTTCTCCTGTTTTTTAGTCACTATCCAAATATCTTGCATCTCTGGTCTTTAGAAATATTTGTTGCTCTTATGATGATAAATTCTGTGGTCATTAAAACACACTTTTTTTGGTAGACAAATCAGTATCAATTTATACTTTCACAGTTATCATTAAAACCTACCTATGGTAATCTACTCCCTTCTTCACTAAATTTTCTTCTCATTTTTTTTATCTTGCCTAAGCTTCAGGTATTTCTATGTTGCTGGATTTAAAATAACAGTTGAATTGCATTATCTAGTTCTCAACTATTTTTAAAAGCTACGTTGTAATTCCTATTGATTCTTTTTTTTTCTAGAAATTTCTTACCAAGGTTCTTACTCATAACTGCTCCTATAATCTTTTATATGAACAATATCACAACTGCAAAAATGACACTTCCAACAATGATACATTCTTGCTAGTTATCATTGGGTGCTTTTGCTATTCCAAAACTTTCCGTTCCTAAATGGTTCATTTTAAAAGAAATTAGGAATAGAACATTTCTGAATGGACTATTTGAAATGGAACTTTTTTGGAATAGAGCATCTTTAAAAATTTAACTTTTAAAGACATAAAAAACTTGGACTTGTTGAAAAATTTGTATTTTTTTTCTTGGTTTTTTTTAAAGGAATGTTTCATTCCAAAAATGCCAAAATTTTGGAATTGAACACCCCAAAACGGAAATTTTGGAATAGAGAAGGTACCTTTTATTATTTATATATAAATCAATACTATGGTCAAGATAATTCTAATGTCAAATAAGGGCTTCATTGGCTATATTTTATTCTCTATCTGCTTACATATATATTCCTAAACTAGTACTACAGGCTAATCAATTTGCTTGTCTCATAGATTCAAACACATGATTGCCTAAAAAGATTAATCAGCTATAATTTTTCAATATAAAATTCAAACAAGTAAGATTATTTTAATAACTAAAACAGCTTTTTTATTTTTATCATCTCTTAAATATAGTTTCTGTGCTGACTATCTCTATGGTCTCACTTTTTCAGTTTATTGTCTTTATAATGTCATTGTACTAGTTTTCCTCAATTTTTGACAGTTCAGAAGCTCAAGTTTTAAAATTTATCTTTTAATACATCTTCAATGCTACTATAATCTTCATAAATTTTTTCTTCTTTTTTTTTTATTTTCTGGTAATGTAATTTTTTCTTTCTTGTAAAAAAAATTACCAATATAATGATCTAAGTTTTTGTAGTATTTGTTGTTAGCCAACTTAAGATATCCAGTTAATCTTCCAAATTTAGGTAAGTTGCTTTCAGCAACTATTACATTGTACAAGATAAAAATATGGTTTAATTAAAGGGAACTTATATATTTTGCAAAAAAAGTATGAATAACAAGACTCAGACCTCTTTGATACATAGCCAAGACTTCAGCAACCAAATTATTAGGAAACTAAAACTTTCAAAGCCCAAGACCAACCAAGATAGTGCTTATCCCTTTTGACCTAAGAACATTATCAATTTTTATTAATACCCCTTCCAAATAAACTTATTTAACATCTGGTTATCTTTTGATTTATTATATTGTTTGTCAATCTGACATTCCTAAGGAATATTATAAAATCAGTCATGTCAACAAAACTTACAGCAGCAACAAGAGGTAGTTTGATTACCTTTCTTTTCAGCCCCTTTTAAGTAGAAAAACGCAAGAAATTCTTCATTACCTGGGGATACTATCTCCAATGTTAGACCAAAGGACTAAACTTATACTCTAGAAAAGGCAATGATTACTATCTATTAAAAGGCCCTGAATACCAAATCTGAAATGCTAGAATTAGACAGATAACTTAGAAAAGCATACAACAAAATCCATGTTGTGGCAGGTCTTGGTTTCAGCTTATATTAATTATAGTTTTGTTTGCAAGCAATTTTGGTTGTAAAGATCACCCTCTATTTAAATCAAATATTTTAAAATTCAATTTAGATTCTAAGGTATGGGCTACAAAAAAATTAGTTAAAGAGGATATGAGAAATTATCTCTGGGATACATAAGTAGCTTATAGTATAAAAAACTTAGTAAAATCAATTGAGAAACACCATAATACAGACTATTTCTACAATGCTTAATAAAGCAAATAATGAGCTACAAAACTTAGTTAAGAGGCTCTAATTTACAAAGACATCTTTATAGTGATGAGAGTTATTGCTTGATACCAAGATGTCATCAAATGATTATGTAGTTCTATATTAGTAAGAAGGGATTGATATTAGGCAGGTAAAAAGTTTAATTCTTTTTATCTCTTCTTAAAATAGGAAATCAGTGAAGAAGATAGAGCCTGTAACCACCAAAAATTTCAATATAAAGAAAGTTTAATACTAAATATGTTTACAAAATTAATAAAGAAAAAGTTGATATATAAGATGTTTAGGATTTTATTATCA
Source organism: Thalpophila matura (assembly GCA_948465475.1). Lineage (NCBI taxonomy): Eukaryota > Metazoa > Arthropoda > Insecta > Lepidoptera > Noctuidae > Thalpophila > Thalpophila matura. Next base: position 22,599 of record CAOJZF010000185.1, read on the forward strand.
ATTAAGAGAAAATGTAACTAGGTAATCCAGAGACATAAATACACTACATTACTTGTTGTCTTTTAATTTATGTTTATATCCTAAATTTATATAATTACATAATTAATATTTTTACCTATACAAATTTGTTCAGTTGAATATATTAAAAGTATTATTGATTTCATGATTGTTTTACTTAACATATAAGATAATAAAAGACTAAAATAATATAAAAAAATTTAAATTTACTACTAGAAATAGCTACTATTTTTCTATTGATATTGATTAAATATAGCTGGGATAATCATCTAACTATAAAAACTTCTTTTTTTACCTTTAAGATAAATCTTAACAATACTAATATAAATGGTTTTTAACTTTTTAAAAAGAACAATTTAATGTGACAATATAAAACAATATGTAAAGAAAATAAGCTAAGTTACTAAAATCACATCAGATTTTTTGATCTTGAAGGTTACCATCAACTCTCAGCAACTCAGAAAGCTTCCTCCTTGAACTTGATCATTAAAGCGGTATGAAGGAAAAAATTTAATTCTTTTAAAATTCTCTTGCATTTTAATTTATTATTAAATTCTTCAAGTAGGTAAGGGATTGCTTAATAGTGAAATACTATGAAACTACTTCTGCCTCCTAAAACTTGATAAGAGGAGTTGAGAAGATAAAAAATTTACAGAATTTAGTTTGAGTTTTCTCTTTAACTAAAATTATTAGTAGTTAAAGACTTTCACTATTATCTAAATCTATTTTTTTATATACTAGGTTGGAAAATTAAGTCAAGGATCAATATTGTTCTAAAAAGCTTACCCTTCTCTCCAAAAAACATTTTATAAGTGGAATGAGAATCTAAATCTAAATTTCCTTTAATACTCATATCTT
>CAOJZF010000186.1:0-16675 GCA_948465475.1 Thalpophila matura
CTGAGTCACTATGCCTTGGATCTTGCTTAAAGGCTGGGAGAGCCAGGCCAATGCGGTCAAGGCAAGCAAGACAGACTTACTTACTACCTTAACCACCAAGGAAGATCGGGACACACTGGCCCCAAAGACTAGTAGTGAACACAGGGGAATCATGGTGTTGAGAGCTGGGACCACAGCAAGTGGTTCAGCCATGCTTGTTGTCAAATGTAACGAGTTGAAACTTAATACCAAATAAGGAAAAACTAATAAAAAGTAGAATATGATTGAATTGTTCTTTATTATGGATATCTAAATTAGAAAACTAAGTCAAAAGAGACCAACAAGCATCTTAGAGAAATTTCCCAAAGTTTTATCAGTGAGAAATTTCGAGATTTCGAGGGTTTTGAGATTAGTTGTGTAACCTCAAGCTCTGGTGAATGCCTTAATAAAATACTTTGTGGAATTGGCCTTGGGGCCGTTCACCTTAGTGATTGTTATGGAGTGCAAAACGGACAAAAGTCTACTAGAACCAATGGGAGAATCCCTCAGGTTCATGACATTACCCCCCAGACTTTTGGATGTTGAGGACAAGTGGAAAGATGCGATGAGGTGCTTGCAGTTGCTGCAGTCTTCTTCATCTTGCCAAGTGCTTTCTTCAACTGGGTAGTGCTTCCACTTTACCAGGAACTGAGTCTTACCTTTGACCGTTCTTTCCTTCAAGATTTTCTCCACCTCATGTTCAAAACTTGGTTCCACCTGAGGTAAAGAGAGGTGTTTTGGGACCTTCCCTTCAAACGGCTTGAGTAGACTCCTGTGGAAGACAGGGTGGACCTTCCAAGTAGAGGGCAGAGCAAGCTCAAAAGCTACAACGTTAACAACCTTCTTTACCTTGAATGGACCTAGAAATTTTGGGGAAAACTTCCGTATCCCAACCTTGAGCTTCAGGTTCTTTGCGTTTAACATCACCCAACTACCAGTTTTGATTTCAGGGCCTGGGATTCTCTTGAGATCGGCAAATCTTTTGTGGGTCTGACTGGCCTTGTTGAGGTTGTCCATCAACAATGCCTGGGTCTTTGTCAGGGTCCTCAGTATGTCTGAGGTCTCTGGGTGTGAGGTGGGAAGAGGGGTTTGGAAGACTACTGGATTATAACCATAATTCGCAAAGAAGGGGGAAAACTTTGTTGAGTTCTGAGTTCTCCTGTTGTAAGTGAACATGGCTAACGGTAGCCAGTCCTGCCAGTCATTCTGCTCTTCAGTGGTGTAGCAACGTAGGTAGTGCTCTAAAATCTGGTTGAGCCTTTCAGTTTGACCGTCAGACTGAGGGTGAAAAGCTGAGGAGAGGCATTGCTTGATCCCCAACGATTTGGTCAGGCCAGAGAAGAACTGGGACACAAACTGGGTACCTCTGTCAGATACGATTTCCTGTGGTAAGCCATGTCTGGAGAACACCTCTTTTAAGAAGATGTCGCTGGCTTCCTTGGCAGTGATTGTCTTAAGGCAGGGAAAGAATTCTGCCCACTTAGTAAACCTATCGACCACCACCATGATGGCATCAAACCCATTTGAGAGTGGGAGATCAGTGATGAAATCCACACTGATAGAGGTCCAAGGAGCTTCCGGAATCTTCAAAGGAAGCAAGAGTCCAGCAGGCTTAGAAGTAGAGGGCTTGTTCCTCGAGCATGAGAGGCACTGCTTAATATGTTCCTTCACTGACTTCTTGAGACCTGTCCATATGAAGTGGTGCTTAATTAAGGAGATTGTTCCTGATATCCCAGGGTGTCCAGCCAGTATGTGGTCGTGACATTGTTCTATCACTTTGGTTCTTAAAGTGCCTTCTGGGACCCAAAGTAGACCCTTGTAGTGCAGAGCCTGGTCCATGACAGTGAAGTCTCCTACCCTGTTAGTGGAGGAGGCATCAGCCACTTCCGAGATCTTTCCAAGTGAGAATTGGTCTAGACCTTGTGCCTTGATAACCTTATTGAACAATGGGGTTATTGACGACTCTATGTTGAACAGGGACTCTGGGAGTAAGGTCACATTGTTGTAAACGTCTAACTCCTTGGGGTCATACAGGTGAGCCGGATCTCTGCTCAACAAGTCTGCTATTACATTCAGTTGTCCCCTCTTGTACTCAATGACAAACCTGTACAGCGCTAATTCATAGTGCCATCTTGACTGTCTTTGGTTCAACCGCTGAGGGGACTTGAAGTATTCTAGGGACTTGTGGTCTGACCTGATTGTGACCAGATGTCGAGCATTCTGTAGGTGGTGTTGCCATTCCTTCAGAGCGCTAACAATTGCTAGCATTTCCTTGTCATGTACAGGGTAGTTAGTTTCCGCTGGAAGCATCTTCCTGGAGAAGAATGCCACTGGGTGCTCCACTCCATCTGCTCCTGCTTGTAGTAAGACCGCGCCAACTGCAAAGTTGGAGGCATCAGTTTCTAGAACAAACGGTTTGGAAGGGTCTGGGAGTGCTAGAACCGGGGTACAAGTCATAACTTCCTTTATCTTTTGAAAAGCAGTCTGGTGCTCTACCCCCCAAGAGAAAGGAACCTTAACAGAGGTGAGCTGGGACAAAGGAAACGCAATTTCAGACAGATCTTTTGCATATCTGCGCAGGAAATTGACAGTCCCCAAGAAGGAACGCAACTCAGTCCTATTGGAGGGTGTCTTCCAGTTGACCACTGCTGCAACCTTGTCAGGGCACGCTGCTTGACCATTGCGGAATATGATGTTACCTAGGAAAGATACCTGTTCTTTGAAAAACTCACATTTGGATCTTTTCAGTTTGAGGGAACGGTTGTGAAGGGCCTGGAACACGTTCTTCAAGTCCTTGTGATGTTGTTCTACTGAGGGGGAGAAAACCAAAATGTCATCCAAGTAGGCAATGCAACAAGAGCCTACTAGGGGTCCCAGGGTGTTGTCAATCATCCTCTGGAAAACCGATGGTGCATTCTTCAGCCCAAAGGGCATAGAAGTGTACTCAAAGACTCCAAATTTGCACTTGAAAGCAGTGTACTGACGAGAGGATTGGGTTACTGGAATCTGGTGAAAAGCATCCTTCAGATCGAGCTTAGAGTATACAACAGAGCCTGAGATGGAGGAGATGATGTCTTCCAGCAAAGGGAGAGGGTAGTTGTCCGTTTCTGTTACTGTGTTTAACCTTCTGTAGTCCACACAAACCCTCAGTTCTCCAGAGGATTTAGGAACTAGGATAACAGGGCTTACAGTGGCTGACTTGGAGGGGATAATTATCCCTGCTGCCAGTTTCTCGTCAATGTAGGCCTTGAGACTTCTCAATTTCTTCTGGTCCAACGAGTAAATTGGGCTGCCCATATATTTCTCTGTGTTGGGTTTGAATTTGATTGAGAAATGTAAGTTTTCTGGGATGTTTGGAACAATACTCTCGTTGAACAGAGGTTCAAAACTATCAATTGTAAGTTTAATGGGATCTGTCTTTTGGTGAGAGGAGGGGTCATGGGAGAGGGTGTTTATGGTAGACGTTCCCTCGGACATAATGTCCTGGGATTCCAGAGGGAGGTAATGAACCTTACCCTCTCTTTTTACCACTACCCAATCCTTGACTAGGTCCACTGTAGGTTCACACAACCTCCACCAATCCATACCCAAAATGACCCCATAAGTTAACCCTTTAACCACCCTAAACCTAGAGTGAAAACTAAACGTCCCTATCTTAACTAAAACTTTCTCTTTAGTGATAAAAGACTTTATATTCGTCCCATTAGCCAGAGTGATGTAGGAACACTGAACAGTTTCTACATTCAAACTCTGGGCAAGGTCTAAACTTATATAGTTTGACGTAGCCCCAGTATCAACTAAAGAAATAAATCTATCCAAACTTAAACTAGGAAAGGAAGAAAGAAGTAAAAGATAAGAAGAACGATTATTTTTATCTCTAGGTCTTAGGTTATAGGAAGAAAGGTTACCCAGGGACTCTTTTTGGATGGGGCTGGAGCTCTCTATATCCTTCAGGTCTTCATAGGCTCCAGAGAAGCTGGATTTTCTGCCCCTCACAGTGAGAACGGAAAGCAGTTCTGGTTTCAGGCCCTCAAAGAACAGCTCAGAGCACTTCTCAGGGTCTAAGCCGGCTCTCTGGGACAGGAGGTGAAACTTCTCATGGTACTGAGTCACCGTTAAGTCCTCCTGGGAGAGGTTACCTAGGGCCTTGATGGCTTGGGCTTGGGTCATGGGAGGAACTGAGTTGTTCTGTTTGAACTCCTTTAGGAACAGGGGGAAGTTGGTCTTCAGGGCCGAGTTCTGAAGCAACAGTTCTAGTGCAGTCTGCCTATGGGCCGAGGGAAGGACCTTGAGCAGTCTTCTGAACTTCTCCTGATCATCTAGAGGTTTCCCATAGATCTCCTCAAGGGAGAAGTCTACTAAACAATTGTTAATAATCTCTTCAACCTTGTTCTTATTGGAAGAGGGCGAGACTGGGGAAGTGGTGATACAGTTGTTTATAGAAACAGAATTGTTGTTGCTGGGGGGGCTGGAAGGTGAACGTAACCAGGACCAGGTGAGTCCTAGGCACAACAGAGTAACCAACAGGGAGTTGCAGACCAGGTAAACGAGCTGCCTGTCCTGGTGCCAAGCTACTTTATTCTGGAAAGTAGCCGAAAACAATAGAGGTTGGTCTCTAGTGTCATGACCCCAAATCTGAGTCACTATGCCTTGGATCTTGCTTAAAGGCTGGGAGAGCCAGGCCAATGCGGTCAAGGCAAGCAAGACAGACTTACTTACTACCTTAACCACCAAGGAAGATCGGGACACACTGGCCCCAAAGACTAGTAGTGAACACAGGGGAATCATGGTGTTGAGAGCTGGGACCACAGCAAGTGGTTCAGCCATGCTTGTTGTCAAATGTAACGAGTTGAAACTTAATACCAAATAAGGAAAAACTAATAAAAAGTAGAATATGATTGAATTGTTCTTTATTATGGATATCTAAATTAGAAAACTAAGTCAAAAGAGACCAACAAGCATCTTAGAGAAATTTCCCAAAGTTTTATCAGTGAGAAATTTCGAGATTTCGAGGGTTTTGAGATTAGTTGTGTAACCTCAAGCTCTGGTGAATGCCTTAATAAAATACTTTGTGGAATTGGCCTTGGGGCCGTTCACCTTAGTGATTGTTATGGAGTGCAAAACGGACAAAAGTCTACTAGAACCAATGGGAGAATCCCTCAGGTTCATGACATACATACTATCTATATGATATGAGAACTCTTTTTATGGTTTTGATGTTATTTATTTTCTCATGGCCAGAGGTCTTCAGAGAGAACCTTCTGCTGCTACCGCTGTTACGCTTGTGATTACAGGAGCTTAAGACTTGGGGAATAGAGGTTGTGTTTGGTGATTGTTGGGGACAACAATGATGTTTTATTAATCAATTGAAAAACAAAGAGAGGACCTTACTCAAGGTCCTTTAGGAATATAGGGAATAGGGGGAAGGATCCAACTAGCCAGGAATAGTAGAAGAATCATTTTGGAGGTGACGGGATGACATTGAGATTGGGCCAAGCAAGGAGTGACAGACATTATGACCCCAAGGTAGGGTTGGGAGTACAACATTACCATTGGAAATTTTATAGTTATCTATGAATAGAAAAATGTAAGACACTTAAAGAACTATCTGAAAAACATTAAGCTTTAGTTTTATAAAAGATTTATTCAAGGTTAAGTGATAAAAAAATTAGAAGCTCTTTTATAACCTGATTGCTACCATTCAAAAAAGGTAAGATTTTATATTTATAAAGTATTAAAAATTAGTGTTATATAATAAGTTAAAAATTTAGAGCTTCTTTATAAAAAATTTTCTAAAGATGTTTATCACAAAATATTAGCAACTTTTTTTTAGAAATATTTATCTCAAATTTTACAAAAACTACTTCTTAAAAAAACCTATAATTATAAGTATATTCATGCACAAAAACTTTACAGTTGATAAATATCTTTTATTAGAGAAAAAACTTTCTATCAGAGCTAGATGCATATATCAGTTCTTTTTATTAACTTATTAAGAAAATTAGTAGAATGATATTAGATAAGGAAATTAGATATAGTAACTTAGTTGTATTAGTGATTAATTATGTCAAAAATAAAAATTAATAATTAGTCTCACTATTAAAACTGCTTCTCATAAAAACAATTAGAATTTATTTCATTTTGTGCTTTAATATCTTTGTTTAAAATATATTATAACTTTAGTATTCTAAAAATAATTTTAATTTTAACATTTGCTGTGATTGGTTTTGTTAGTCAATATTTTAAAGGAGATTTGGTAAGAGTAATGATTGAAAATAAATTAGCAAGTTTTATTTTTTTATAATTCTAATGATATTAGTGGTTAATTTTATTCTTATTGTTAAAAAGTGATTGATTTATCTATCAATTAATAAAAAAATTAATAAATGTATTTTCAAAGAATTTATGAAATTGATTCAAAAGATCCCAGTTTTTTTTTTCTTTTGTCTTTACTAAATAAAAGTTTAGTGACTACTTTTTTTAAAACAGAAGTTTTTTTAAATTTTAATTTTAATTTTATTATACAAAGAAAACAAATTAAAAAGTTTAGGAGTTCATATACTTTTACTATCAATAAATCACTTTATCAATACTAGAGATTTTCCATTGCACTATTAATTTATGATTTTTTAAATATCTCCTAATTTTTTTTATGATTTTAAAATTATATTTTTTATTAGGATGGACTAATGAGTTCTATATAAAATATATTCTTATCAATTTTTTGGAGTTATCTATATTTAAAACTGGTCTATGCCAAATTCTTCATCTACAAAGAGATATATCTTTGAAACTTTGACTGTTAAAAATAAAACTAAAACTTTATTTAAAAATATAGTTAAAATTGTTTTCAAGTTTGATAACCATAATCCCCCCCTTTGAACTGATCTAATGTAAAACTAAACCATATTAAAATAGTCTATCAGGAATAGCCTATTATGAAGAAATTTTGTGATAGGCTAACTTTTAATGGACAATTTTGGAAAAAAATAAGTGTGCAACATCCTAAGTTAAGTTGGACCTTTTAGGCCTGTGATTATCAGGGTATACACTAAATTTGGGAACCCTATCTATCTTAAAAACATCCTATACAAATTTGCTTACTAGGAAAAAATCATTTTTTTGGAATCTAAAATACTGAATTTTTTTATAAAAACAAATTAAGAAAATTAGTTAAAAAAAATTTCATCAATTTTTCTAATAAACAGATTAAAAATTTATTTCAAAAATAGACTATCACAACATAGTCTATCTTGAAATGGTCTTCGGGATGAATCAGGCTTCCCTAGATGCTCATCCATCGGTATATGGCGTCGTCTAAGCCAAACTCTTTAATTTTATAAGAAGCTAACTTTGAATTTCATTAACAAATCACAATTATACTTTCTGTTTTGGAAATTTTGAAATAAAAATTTCATTAATTTCTAAACGTATAATTATTAGGAATTGGGGTAATGAGGTGTACAACTGTTTTGGAGGGGTTGGGGGGTTGAGGGTAATGATTTTATTGGCTGATTCTACTTAAATTTTTCGACGACCGCTCCAAAGGATTTGTGAGACCTCTCATTCTTCTGAACCTAATAACTATCTAATTCTTAAAATAATTTGTCTGATGTTCTGATGAATTCGAGAATGTCCCAAACTACTCGAAATCACCTTCTTTCTCATTCCCATGATTTCTCGAACATTCCGATGAAGTCTAAAGCCTTTTCCAACTCGACATTGATCTAGTCAATGTGAAACTATATAAACCCCTCTTTTTCCTTACTTCTCGATATCAATCAATAAATCTATATCTAAATTCTTATAATCTCTCATTATTCAAATTCTTATTGAGTCTCCATCACTCTGTTAATACTGAAACACTGAAAAGATTTTATAATTTTGATCGAATCTCGGAGCAAAAATAAAAATAGTTTTGGATAGACGACGCCGTATGAGGGTATTTAAATTTAGATAGCAAAAAAAATTAGTATAGAGAAAGACTGATTGGATTCGAGTGTAACCTAAATGGAAAAAGAGCAGTAGAATAGAAGTCGATCAAATTCTACCGCCTTCACTTACCCCGAAATTTAAAAAAATTCTGGATCATCATATTTCTTTTTATTAGGAAAGATAAGATCATAAAGTTATTTTTATATACATCTTTTTTATAATTCATAGACTAATTTTTTATGGATACACTTTTTTTTTAAAAAAAAAAACAGTTAAATCTTGATTGTAAGAGACCTAGATATAGACAAATTTCATTTAGATTTAATTGAGTAGTTAGATTAAATAGGTAATAGTTAATATTTTCGAATCGATTTTATTGTTAATTGGTAATATACAGTAGGTAACAGTTATAGTTCACATACATTTAACTTATCATTTCGTTAAAGAAGAATTGATACTTGATTCTAATTCAAAGTTTTATCAAAAATACTATCTAACAACTCAACACTTTACTATTAAAAAACAATCAATAAATTAATTATACTAATATTTTAAGTAGTAACGCTATATTTATTTAAAAACTGACATATTTTTTACAATAAATTTGGTTTGATCGATATTTTTTTTATATTTTAAAATTAAAAAACCTCGATAAAGAGAGCCTAATATGCTAAATATAGAATTGATTCTTCACGATTACCTGCTGTACATGAACTCATTGTATACGCGGCTTGATTAATTTCGATTTCGTTAAAATCATCCCAATCGATCTAGCATATGAAATTTCCAATTTAAAAGGAATTTAAAATTAAAGTTGTTTAATAACCAGGGTTGACAGTATCCATCGTAGGTACCGTGAGATGAGGTGAGTATGGTGGAGGGGGCGGGGAGTAGGAAGAGAAGGAGAACTAGATAAAAATATATATGGCGAAATCCATTTGGTGATTCTAGTCGACTCGAGAATCCATTTAAAAATTTATAGGCTAATTTCACCAGAAACTAAGTTCAAATTAGTTAAAAAACTGGTGAACCGATCATATTTTAATAAAAGTGAGAAAGTCTCGAAGCACTTTTGAACAAAATTAGAATTACCAAATGGATCTCCCCATACGGGATTTTATTTTTGTAGATCGCCAGCCGAATACAGAATTTTCCTATTAGCTAGCAAATTATTTGAACGGTTCGTGTTACTTTTTTTATAGTTACATTAAAAAATATTCAGATCACTTAAAACTAATATCAATCCTATCCTTCAAGGGCTATTAAATGTTATTTCTAAAAATATATATCAGCCAAACTAAAACTATTGATTTCAAAAGCTTCTGATAAATCTTTCAATCAGCGGGTTTCTTTAACATAATGATGTACTTGTTGGGAACATATGCCGAAAAGTACAGGGAATAAGACCCCAAAATAGTTTCATTGAAGCTAATTTTTTTTGTTGTGTATAAATTAAGACTCAGTTTTAGTTGATGAAAATTAGATAAAGAATAAATTTCAGGTGTATTATACTTTTTTTTGGATCCATATAAATTTTTAATCAAACTTTATGAAAAAAATCTATGATTGCAAAAGCATGTTTTTTAAGACAAAAGTTTGTGGCTATGTTTGAAAGGAAATATGATTTTATATTTTTAATTTAAAATCAGATAATGAAGTGATTGGATAAGTTTTAGTTGATGACAACAAGAGAGTAATACTTTGACCTGATGATACCAATAAGAGGGGAATGCATTCTAATGATAACAAAGTGTAAATTTTCTTAGGTGATAAATTAGAGTATGATTAATAAAATTAGCTTCATCTCTTCAATCCTTAGCTACTATACAATGTCAACCAGAAAATCCTATAGTATCTGCTTCAAACTAGATGCTTTAATTAAACTCAAAGAGAATGAAAATAACATATACAAGACTTCAGCCCAACTTTGTATTACTAAAAAGATGCTTTGAGACTGAAAACCAAAGAAGAAACTACTAGAGAAATCTTTTTGTTTGCCTGGCTATAGGAGAATAAATAGCAGGGGAAAGATTAAGCATCCAGTTCTTGAAGAAAAACTATACAATTGATTTTTTATTGAAAGAAAATAAGACTACAGAATTGTCAATTATCTGCGGATCAAAGAGAAAATTTGAGACTTTGAAATACTTGACCATACTTCTTATTCAGTTAACAATCAATGGGTACAAAGTATAGTAGGTCTAGGTTTTAAGACAAGGAAAGATAGCAGATCAGGTAAGATTTTTATTCAAGAAGGAAATGGATGGGAAGTTGATGTCTCATCACTGGGACTATAGTACTAACCATATGCCATCTAAGAGAGTTTGAAATAAGGAACTCTGATCTGCTTGAAACATAGCAGGGATTCTGTTTAGGCATAAGCTCAAGGTGACTGGCCATCACTGAGAGCAATGTGCTTAGAAGGCTTAAGGTCATAATAGACAGCCTTATAACAAATTGGATGGGAAGATAGACTGATCATCTATACTTCAGGGATTGATTTGAGTGAAGTCAATCTTGATATGCAGATTTAGCAGGAGTTTAAGTCTGAGGGGCATATGAGATGCCAGAGACATATGAGATGTCTGAAGCATATGAGATGCATATGAGATGCTTATGAAATAAGAAGAAAGCATAGAAGAGCAAAGAAGCGGAATTTTGATGCTCCAGAAAACAAGATCGACTAAGGTAACAGGCTGAGATGCCTTAAGAAGAATCAAAGCAGCAAGATAGAAGAACACTCATGCCAAATATGAGCAACAAAGATGAGTTGTGCAAAGCACAAAGAATTTCCGAAGTTACTATATGAATTTCCGAAAAGAGTTCAATAAGAAAAAGTAAGATATTATTATAACTAACCATATATAGAAAGATAGGAAGAATTCTAAGGACAGGTGACTTCACATAATCTCGTTAACAAGTTGGCATAAGAAGAAGTAGTTTTAGAACAGGTTTTGATAGGAGGATCTGAAGATCAATCCAATCAAGAATGACATTCAGTTGTCCATAGGAAAAGGTCGCAGCAAATGAAGATCAATGAAAAGTCCCATTATAGGAAATGATCTTTGAAACTCACTCTTTCTTTAGGTAATTTTATTAACCAAGCTTCATAAGAAGACCAATGAGAAAAGAGCCTTGAAAGAAGACCCAATGGCTAAAAAAGGAAATCGAGAGGTCAAAAGTTTCAACCTTGGCCAAAGACATAAATAGGAAGTACCCAATGATGACGTGGACACCACAGTGATCCTGAAGACCAGGAGAACTCAGCTGAAGATATGCCTAAAGATGGTAATCAAGATAGTACCAAAAGAAGAAGGATTTTGCATAGCCAATGAAACGACCAAGAACCATCTAATGAGGCTATAATGACTGAAAAGAGATACAACCAAGCCTAGAAAACCAGGTACAAGACAGGACTCAGCAAAATGAAGGATATGAGCCATCTTGATCCCAAAAAAAGTTTCAAACAAGATACTTAATAAAACACTTATATATACGACCAAAAGAAAAATGGAACTTAGTTAGTTTTCAATTATGTCTTATAGGAGTATTAGATTAGTCTTGAAAGAGGATTATCTGTCCAGGGACATCCTGACGGATGTCTTTGAAGGTGAAATAAGAGCAGTAAACCAAGCAGTGAAAAACATCTATGATAATATGGATGAGGGAAGAAGGGAGATAATCTGTTGTATCTTAAACAACAAGCATAGGTACCTATCAACTATAAGTCAGGAAGAGGTGGAAGAAGCCATTAAGAAGGTCTATGAGGTGTTAGAGGTGCTCCCCACATATGAGCCCAACGCGGGGGTCTCTCATTCCTCTGTGGGAGGAGGACAAGGTAGTCAAGAAAACAGGTCTTCCTTTCCTCATGTTGGGAGGTCAACGGACAATGGGACAGCTTCTACTAACCAAAAGTCTAGAGCAGAATATAGAAGGGTACCCAAGTTGGAACACTTCAGCGGCAAACAAAGGATGGTGATGCTTTCTTAGAAATGTTTAAGTTGCAAACAGATGATCTTCTTGAAAAGGTCAGAATTAATAGTTTTGGTGCAATTTGTGGACCCAAGGTGATCCGTTGGTTCAAAGACCAGAGGTTTACAACATGGGAAACCTTGGAATAGAGGTTCAAGCAGACCTGGTGTGATGAGATACCGGCTCTAGATGCTATACAGATGGTAGCTGAAAACGCTCAAGAAGAAGAAGAGAATGTTAGAGACTATATAGTTTGTTTCGAGAGTCTTAAGAGTCATTTCAATGAAGACTTATTCATGAAATGTTGTTGCTCTCTGTTTGGTGAGCATGTGAGACAGAGGATCAAGGAGAAAGTTGATGACATTGTTCAAAAGAATCTTGATTGGGGAGAGTTCTTAAACAAAGTACAGAAGTTGGACAATAGAACTGAAAGAGATTTTTGAAAGGGTAAGAAGAAGAAGAACATGGTAGGCTTAGCCAAAAAGTCAACAGTAGAAGAACCCAGTTCATCATCAAGAAGAGAGGAAGCTAACCAAACGGTTGAGTTAAGAAAAGAGATTGAAAAGACTTAGGGAGGAAGTTAGAAAACTAAGTGAGAAAGAGTTCCGGTTGCACAAGAAAGAAGATACCCACCAAGGACATGGTGTTTTAATTGCAGAATGCATGGCCATATAGCCAGAAATTGTAGAAGAAAGAGGGAGTCTAGTGGTTGGAAAGGAGAGCCTAAGAAAATTAAAGAAGAACCGGCCCAGGGAAAAGAAAGACAGGGGTAGAAGAAGAGGAATCTATCCCTGGTAAAGTTTAGCCCTCCTTGATTTTGTTAAGGTCTGGAAAAGAAGTCCCTATAAGACAAAGCTATAGAAGCATTAAAGAAGAAGAGTCATCAGAACCAAGCATTGACAAAGAAGTATTAGAAGAAAAGATCTACATAACCATGCTAAGCAAGACTATGATAAGCTCACCAAAGAAGAAGCCTTAAGAGTTGCAACCGTTTTCAAAAGTGTTAATGTTGCCTTCCTATTAGAAAATTTCAGTTGGTCCAGGAAGTCTATACTCACATTCTCAGCCAGGATTGAGGGAGAATTGGTTAAGCTGTACTAGACACAGGGTGCTTGGGAGTAGTGATATCAGAAGGTTGTCATAAGAGGTTGAATCTGAAACATGATGGAGAAGTGAAGTTCTCAATGACATTGGTAGTAAATACCATATCCAAGAATAGAAAGTACTTTGATGCCCTAACAATAGAAGTGGGGGGTACTAAAAGTAAGTTACCAGCTATTGTTCTTGAAGGTCTACACTTTGATGTTTTACTAGGAATGAATTGGATTGAGAAAACCAGAGCATGGTTTGATCCCCTCAAAAGAGAAATTTGTATTGGAAATACCGCTCTTCCAACCAAAGATTGGCCTGAGCCTAAGGAGTCCCTTCTACTGAACTCAGCAAAAGTTTATAGTACTAAAGAGGTCCTGATTGGGATAGTGAACCAAGAAGTTCCAGTAAAACTAGAGGAAACAGACAAAGAAGGAATAGGGTTCTTATACCCAAGGAAGGAAGAAAGATAAGAGGACCTCAATGGATGACGCTAGCAAGAATGAGCTATAACACACATGCTGCTTAGACAACAAGGACAGAACATGGTTCACATACAAAAAGGAGAATGCATAGGTTACTTTGTGATGAATGCAGATGCTGAAATAAACTCTTCACCACTTTACTTTTTGGCCAAAGGTTTTGATATAATAGATTATATAGGACATCTAGAAGAGCCCCAGTTTTCACAATGGTACCAATTACTTGGGAAATGAACTACAGTCTTATCTAAGAACAAGTATGATGTTGGCTGATCTGAGTGTGACTATAAGATACGCCTCATTGACAAAACACCCATAAGAGCTATGTCCCTAGAATGACACCAGCTATGATTGACTCAGTCAATAAAGAGATTGAGAAGTTACAAAAGGCTGGATTCATAGAACTGTCTATCACCCATATTCAGCACCAGTTGTTTGTGTCCAAAAGAAGGATAAGACACTGAGGGTGTGCATAGATTTTCAAATGATTAACAAGAAGATAGTGAATGATGCTTATCCTTTACATCAAATTGAAGAGCAACTAGAAGCAATGTCTGGTGCTAGGGTGTTCACTACATTGGACTTACAAAAGGATATCATCAGATGAAGCTCAATGATGAGTCAAAAGAGATAACAGCATTCTGGTCACCAAGGAGGTTATTCCAATGGTTAGTACTTCCAATGGGAATGAAAACTTCAGGTGCAGTTTTCCAATGTTTAATGGATGAAGTACTTGGCAATCTCCAACCAAAAGTGGCGGTAGTCTATATAGATGATATCACAATCTTTTCAAGGAATATGGAGGAACATATACAAGATGTAGAAGCGTTTTCAAAAGGTTATCAGATGTAAACCTCAAGGTCAACGTTGCAAAGTGCAGTTTTGCCAAAGAACAAGTCTTAGTCCTTGGTCACATAGTTTTGAGCAAAGGGATACAGCCTAACCTAGATAAGGTGAAAAGCATTAGAGACATGCCATCCCCAACAACAGTGACGGGAGTTAAAAGTTTTTTGGGTGGAGTTAACTTCTATAGGTGATTCATAAAGAATTGCTCATCCTTTAGTGAACCCTTAATCCAAATGACAAGGAAAGCAACAATGCGACAAGGTTTCAAATGGGGGGTTGCTCAACAGAAAAGCTTTGAATACTTGAAGGAAAAGTTGACAACAGCGCCTATCTTACAGCTACCTATTTGGGACAAAGAATTTACCATTGAAACAGATGCCTCAAATAGTGGTTTAGGGCAGTGTTAACACAGGAAGTAGAAGAAGATGGAATAAAGATGTCACTCCCTCTTGCATACACTAGCAGAACACTTCACAATGCTGAGAAGAACTATAGTGTCACTGAAAAAAAAGGTTTAGCATTGGTATAGGCCATCAAACACTTCAAAAGTTATGTTTATGGGATGCATTTTTGGGTGGTAACAGATCACAGTGCACTACAGGCCTTGAAACAGAAAACCAATTTGGAAGGCCGGCTAATGAGATGGGCAGAGTTTTTGATGGGTTATGACTTTGACATTATATTCAGAGTAGGGAAAAAGAATACAGTACCAGATCTACTCTCAAGATCAGCTTTCCTAGTAGCAAGTTCAACACATCAGGATGAACTAGACCAAGAAATTGCTAAGCAAAGAAACAGAGTCTTCATCAGTAGAGAAAAGAGAAATAGTCTATTACAAAGAGCTCACAGATCGTTGACAGGACATCTAAGAAAGGCTAAGTTAATCTATTTCTTAAAAAAAAGGTTCTTTTGGACAGGAATGGCTAAGGATGCAAGCAAGATCATTGACTCATGTCCAATATGTATGAAAGTATCAATGGGACATAACTATGTTCCATTGAAAGCCATTCAATGCAATTATCCTTTTGAGTTAGTATCACTAGACACAGGTCATGTAACAAAAGAAGATGGAGGAAAAGAGTACTTCATAGTAGCTATCTGTCACTTCACAAGATGGGTGGAAGTAAAAGCAATCAAGAAAGAGACTTCTCATACAATAGTGGAGTTCATAAAGGATTACATCTTGTATCAACATGGGTGTCCACAAAGGATTCAAACAGATGGAGGTCCACCTTGTGTGGCGAAAGAGACAAGAGACTTCATGGAATCAGTAGGAATCAAACATACAGTGACAGGAGCATATCACCCTGAATCAAGCGGAATGCTGAAAGGATCATTAAGACACTCAAAGGAGTAATGGGTAGGATCAAGATAGATTCAGAAAAGAGTTGAGAAGAGCTTTAATCATTGCAGCCTCAGCCTACAGAATGGTTCCTCATCGAATGACAGGGTTCTCACCTTTCTTTATGGTTTATGGTCGAAACCCAGTTACATATCTTGAAGTCAAAGACACTATATATACATTGGATAAGAGTTATGAAGACTCAGTAAGCAGTCACGTATTAAGGATGTGGGAATGCCATGAACAAGCCAGAAAGAACAATCTAGGCTGGCAAGACAAGATGAGAAGGCAAAGGGACCGGAAGAAAGTAACCCAAGCAGCTGTAGAGGCATACCTTTTGGGACAACAAGTATGGCTTGATGTAAGAAGAAGGAACCTCAATAAGAAGAGGGGTTATCAGAACTGGATAGGACCTTGTATAATCACAGCAATACAAGAAGGAAACCTATATGATGTTGAGTACCAAGTGGAAGGAAGTAATGTGACCTTCAAACGACAACATATCCAGTTCATTAAGCCATTTAGAGGAGAAGCCTCTTAGGACATAGATGCGCTCAAAATTTTCCAATAAACATGATCTGCTAATCATAATAAGTTTTGATACTAACATTAGAATAGGAAACAAAAACCCTAGTAAGATAATCAGTTGGCAAGGGATAGCCAACAGAATAGGGGGGTAATGTAGTAGGTCTAGGTTTTTAAGACAAGGAAAGATAGCAGATCAGGTAAGATGTTTATTCAAGAAGGAAATGGATGGAAGTTGATGTCTCATCACTGGGACTATAGTACTAACCATATGCCATCTAAGAGAGTTGAAATAAGGAACTCTGATCTGCTTGAAACATAGCAGGGATTCTGTTTAGGCATAAGCTCAAGGTGACTGGCCATCACTGAGAGCAATGTGCTTAGAAGGCTTAAGGTCATAATAGACAGCCTTATAACAAATTGGATGGGAAGATAGACTGATCATCTATACTTCAGGGATTGATTT
>CAOJZF010000187.1:0-19819 GCA_948465475.1 Thalpophila matura
ATTAAATTAATAAGTTGTATTCAGGTTTATAAGTTCTTAATTGAAAAAACTATAATTTTGGTTTTCAAACCTCTGAAATAAATTAATTTAAAAATGGTTTTTAGTACATACTAGAAATCTAATACACAAATTGCACAAAAAATTTAAAAGAAAATTTAACCCAGACTTATACTATAATCTAAAGTTAAGCCCAAGGTAGCATTTTATGTGTTCAAGTTAGTCAAGTGCCCTTTATATACCACTTGCCACAATAGAAGACTACATTCACATCACCAACAATTTTCAGTTATTCTTTTAACTTTTATTTTTTTTAATTGGACGAAATACAGGTAGATACTCATTTTAATCAAGTACAACACCCTCAAAATTGAGTCTCAAACAAATCTAATTTCATTGAGACTCAATTTTGAGGGTGTCATATTCAATTAAAATGAGTAACTACCTGTAATTTATCAAAGCAAAAAAAAACAACATCAATGACTTCGCCTGAGTGAACAAATTTTTAAAGGTTTATTAGTACAAAATTTGTCAGCAAACCTGACAAACCCTGTACTATTAGATCTTAAAAATTTTAGTCAATCAGGCAAACTCTTAAAATAAAATTTAACTTTAAATCAAATCAAATTTGGTTGAGACTCAATTTTGAGGGTGTTATAATCAATTAAACTGAGTATTTACCTGTATTCTGTCCAATAAAAAATAAATAAGTATGTCTGTGTCAGAATTTTGTTGAATTTTTTAAGAAATACACTAGAAACAAAAAATAAAAAAGTTAATACTAAATTGGAACAAGCGTGTCACAAGTATTATAAAGCTTTAGCTTCTATGGCTAAAGCTATAGCTAAACAAAGCAAGGTAAAATCAGACTTGCTGAGACAACATCAAAGGCTGAGGAAAAAACTCTCTGAAAGCCAATACAACAAGTTGTCCAAAGAAGACAGTTAGCTTCTATCTGCTCCCTGGAAGGCCCTTGCCAAAAAAGTTGGGCAGGTATTTAAACTCATAAAAGAGAATGGCAAAGAAGTCCTTATGATTAAGGACAATAATGACTTCAATGATATAATTGAAAAACTTGGGGAGGATAATATAGGAGAAGCCCTCATAGAGGAGCTTAGTTTCTAAGAAATCCAAGAAGAATAAACTGTTGAAAAATTGGCTCCTACATGTGAAAAAGCATTCCATTCCTCACAAGAAAAGGAGGATACCCAGGATGAAAAGTGTGGTACTGAGGTTGAAAATAGCCCCTCCATTGAAAAAGGTCCAATTTGCTGACCATGTAAGTGAACCTAGGTGTCTTAGATATTGTCATGACCCCAAATCTGAGTCACTATGCCTTGGATCTTGCTTAAAGGCTGGGAGAGCCAGGCCAATGCGGTCAAGGCAAGCAAGACAGACTTACTTACTACCTTAACCACCAAGGAAGATCGGGACACACTGGCCCCAAAGACTAGTAGTGAACACAGGGGAATCATGGTGTTGAGAGCTGGGACCACAGCAAGTGGTTCAGCCATGCTTGTTGTCAAATGTAACGAGTTGAAACTTAATACCAAATAAGGAAAAACTAATAAAAAGTAGAATATGATTGAATTGTTCTTTATTATGGATATCTAAATTAGAAAACTAAGTCAAAAGAGACCAACAAGCATCTTAGAGAAATTTCCCAAAGTTTTATCAGTGAGAAATTTCGAGATTTCGAGGGTTTTGAGATTAGTTGTGTAACCTCAAGCTCTGGTGAATGCCTTAATAAAATACTTTGTGGAATTGGCCTTGGGGCCGTTCACCTTAGTGATTGTTATGGAGTGCAAAACGGACAAAAGTCTACTAGAACCAATGGGAGAATCCCTCAGGTTCATGACATTACCCCCCAGACTTTTGGATGTTGAGGACAAGTGGAAAGATGCGATGAGGTGCTTGCAGTTGCTGCAGTCTTCTTCATCTTGCCAAGTGCTTTCTTCAACTGGGTAGTGCTTCCACTTTACCAGGAACTGAGTCTTACCTTTGACCGTTCTTTCCTTCAAGATTTTCTCCACCTCATGTTCAAAACTGGGTTCCACCTGAGGTAAAGAGAGGTGTTTTGGGACCTTCCCTTCAAACGGCTTGAGTAGACTCCTGTGGAAGACAGGGTGGACCTTCCAAGTAGAGGGCAGGGCAAGCTCAAAAGCTACAACGTTAACAACCTTCTTTACCTTGAATGGACCTAGAAATTTTGGGGAAAACTTCCGTATCCCAACCTTGAGCTTCAGGTTCTTTGCGTTTAACATCACCCAACTACCAGTTTTGATTTCAGGGCCTGGGATTCTCTTGAGATCGGCAAATCTTTTGTGGGTCTGACTGGCCTTGTTGAGGTTGTCCATCAACGATGCCTGGGTCTTTGTCAGGGTCCTCAGTATGTCTGAGGTCTCTGGGTGTGAGGTGGGAAGAGGGGTTTGGAAGACTACTGGATTATAACCATAATTCGCAAAGAAGGGGGAAAACTTTGTTGAGTTCTGAGTTCTCCTGTTGTAAGTGAACATGGCTAACGGTAGCCAGTCCTGCCAGTCATTCTGCTCTTCAGTGGTGTAGCAACGTAGGTAGTGCTCTAAAATCTGGTTGAGCCTTTCAGTTTGACCGTCAGACTGAGGGTGAAAAGCTGAGGAGAGGCATTGCTTGATCCCCAACGATTTGGTCAGGCCAGAGAAGAACTGGGACACAAACTGGGTACCTCTGTCAGATACGATTTCCTGTGGTAAGCCATGTCTGGAGAACACCTCTTTTAAGAAGATGTCGCTGGCTTCCTTGGCAGTGATTGTCTTAAGGCAGGGAAAGAATTCTGCCCACTTAGTAAACCTATCGACCACCACCATGATGGCATCAAACCCATTTGAGAGTGGGAGATCAGTGATGAAATCCACACTGATAGAGGTCCAAGGAGCTTCCGGAATCTTCAAAGGAAGCAAGAGTCCAGCAGGCTTAGAAGTAGAGGGCTTGTTCCTCGAGCATGAGAGGCACTGCTTAATATGTTCCTTCACTGACTTCTTGAGACCTGTCCATATGAAGTGGTGCTTAATTAAGGAGATTGTTCCTGATATCCCAGGGTGTCCAGCCAGTATGTGGTCGTGACATTGTTCTATCACTTTGGTTCTTAAAGTGCCTTCTGGGACCCAAAGTAGACCCTTGTAGTGCAGAGCCTGGTCCATGACAGTGAAGTCTCCTACCCTGTTAGTGGAGGAGGCATCAGCCACTTCCGAGATCTTTCCAAGTGAGAATTGGTCTAGACCTTGTGCCTTGATAACCTTATTGAACAATGGGGTTATTGGCGACTCTATGTTGAACAGGGACTCTGGGAGTAAGGTCACATTGTTGTAAACGTCTAACTCCTTGGGGTCATACAGGTGAGCCGGATCTCTGCTCAACAAGTCTGCTATTACATTCAGTTGTCCCCTCTTGTACTCAATGACAAACCTGTACAGCGCTAATTCATAGTGCCATCTTGACTGTCTTTGGTTCAACCGCTGAGGGGACTTGAAGTATTCTAGGGACTTGTGGTCTGACCTGATTGTGACCAGATGTCGAGCATTCTGTAGGTGGTGTTGCCATTCCTTCAGAGCGCTAACAATTGCTAGCATTTCCTTGTCATGTACAGGGTAGTTAGTTTCCGCTGGAAGCATCTTCCTGGAGAAGAATGCCACTGGGTGCTCCACTCCATCTGCTCCTGCTTGTAGTAAGACCGCGCCAACTGCAAAGTTGGAGGCATCAGTTTCTAGAACAAACGGTTTGGAAGGGTCTGGGAGTGCTAGAACCGGGGTACAAGTCATAACTTCCTTTATCTTTTGAAAAGCAGTCTGGTGCTCTACCCCCCAAGAGAAAGGAACCTTAACAGAGGTGAGCTGGGACAAAGGAAACGCAATTTCAGACAGATCTTTTGCATATCTGCGCAGGAAATTGACAGTCCCCAAGAAGGAACGCAACTCAGTCCTATTGGAGGGTGTCTTCCAGTTGACCACTGCTGCAACCTTGTCAGGGCACGCTGCTTGACCATTGCGGAATATGATGTTACCTAGGAAAGATACCTGTTCTTTGAAAAACTCACATTTGGATCTTTTCAGTTTGAGGGAACGGTTGTGAAGGGCCTGGAACACGTTCTTCAAGTCCTTGTGATGTTGTTCTACTGAGGGGGAGAAAACCAAAATGTCATCCAAGTAGGCAATGCAACAAGAGCCTACTAGGGGTCCCAGGGTGTTGTCAATCATCCTCTGGAAAACCGATGGTGCATTCTTCAGCCCAAAGGGCATAGAAGTGTACTCAAAGACTCCAAATTTGCACTTGAAAGCAGTGTACTGACGAGAGGATTGGGTTACTGGAATCTGGTGAAAAGCATCCTTCAGATCGAGCTTAGAGTATACAACAGAGCCTGAGATGGAGGAGATGATGTCTTCCAGCAAAGGGAGAGGGTAGTTGTCCGTTTCTGTTACTGTGTTTAACCTTCTGTAGTCCACACAAACCCTCAGTTCTCCAGAGGATTTAGGAACTAGGATAACAGGGCTTACAGTGGCTGACTTGGAGGGGATAATTATCCCTGCTGCCAGTTTCTCGTCAATGTAGGCCTGGAGACTTCTCAATTTCTTCTGGTCCAACGAGTAAATTGGGCTGCCCATATATTTCTCTGTGTTGGGTTTGAATTTGATTGAGAAATGTAAGTTTTCTGGGATGTTTGGAACAATACTCTCGTTGAACAGAGGTTCAAAACTATCAATTGTAGGTTTAATGGGATCTGTCTTTTGGTGAGAGGAGGGGTCATGGGAGAGGGTGTTTATGGTAGACGTTCCCTCAGACATAATGTCCTGGGATTCCAGAGGGAGGTAATGAACCTTACCCTCTCTTTTTACCACTACCCAATCCTTGACTAGGTCCACTGTAGGTTCACACAACCTCCACCAATCCATACCCAAAATGACCCCATAAGTTAACCCTTTAACCACCCTAAACCTAGAGTGAAAACTAAACGTCCCTATCTTAACTAAAACTTTCTCTTTAGTGATAAAAGACTTTATATTCGTCCCATTAGCCAGAGTGATGTAGGAACACTGAACAGTTTCTACATTCAAACTCTGGGCAAGGTCTAAACTTATATAGTTTGACGTAGCCCCAGTATCAACTAAAGAAATAAATCTATCCAAACTTAAACTAGGAAAGGAAGAAAGAAGTAAAAGATAAGAAGAACGATTATTTTTATCTCTAGGTCTTAGGTTATAGGAAGAAAGGTTACCCAGGGACTCTTTTTGGATGGGGCGGGAGCTCTCTATATCCTTCAGGTCTTCATAGGCTCCAGAGAAGCTGGATTTTCTGCCCCTCACAGTGAGAACGGAAAGCAGTTCTGGTTTCAGGCCCTCAAAGAACAGCTCAGAGCACTTCTCAGGGTCTAAGCCGGCTCTCTGGGACAGGAGGTGAAACTTCTCATGGTACTGAGTCACCGTTAAGTCCTCCTGGGAGAGGTTACCTAGGGCCTTGATGGCTTGGGCCTGGGTCATGGGAGGAACTGAGTTGTTCTGTTTGAACTCCTTTAGGAACAGGGGGAAGTTGGTCTTCAGGGCCGAGTTCTGAAGCAACAGTTCTAGTGCAGTCTGCCTATGGGCCAAGGGAAGGACCTTGAGCAGTCTTCTGAACTTCTCCTGATCATCTAGAGGTTTCCCATAGATCTCCTCAAGGGAGAAGTCTACTAAACAATTGTTAATAATCTCTTCAACCTTGTTCTTATTGGAAGAGGGCGAGACTGGGGAAGTGGTGATACAGTTGTTTATAGAAACAGAATTGTTGTTGCTGGGGGGGCTGGAAGGTGAACGTAACCAGGACCAGGTGAGTCCTAGGCACAACAGAGTAACCAACAGGGAGTTGCAGACCAGGTAAACGAGCTGCCTGTCCTGGTGCCAAGCTACTTTATTCTGGAAAGTAGCCGAAAACAATAGAGGTTGGTCTCTAGTGTCATGACCCCAAATCTGAGTCACTATGCCTTGGATCTTGCTTAAAGGCTGGGAGAGCCAGGCCAATGCGGTCAAGGCAAGCAAGACAGACTTACTTACTACCTTAACCACCAAGGAAGATCGGGACACACTGGCCCCAAAGACTAGTAGTGAACACAGGGGAATCATGGTGTTGAGAGCTGGGACCACAGCAAGTGGTTCAGCCATGCTTGTTGTCAAATGTAACGAGTTGAAACTTAATACCAAATAAGGAAAAACTAATAAAAAGTAGAATATGATTGAATTGTTCTTTATTATGGATATCTAAATTAGAAAACTAAGTCAAAAGAGACCAACAAGCATCTTAGAGAAATTTCCCAAAGTTTTATCAGTGAGAAATTTCGAGATTTCGAGGGTTTTGAGATTAGTTGTGTAACCTCAAGCTCTGGTGAATGCCTTAATAAAATACTTTGTGGAATTGGCCTTGGGGCCGTTCACCTTAGTGATTGTTATGGAGTGCAAAACGGACAAAAGTCTACTAGAACCAATGGGAGAATCCCTCAGGTTCATGACAGATATTCTGGTTCAATTTCTACAGCAGATACCAAAAAGGAGGTTGAAAACCTATAGACACTATTTTAACTCAGGAATTGGCAGATATTTGCACCAATACTATAAGATTTGAAGATAAACGTACAGTTGTATCAAACAGCTCTTATAGTTGTGACGTTATAATCAAAAGATCAGCTATAGAAGGTAATGGTTTTCATTATAAATAAAGCTAATTAAATCTATAAGATTCTAAGAACGCCGGTATTGTTGACGCCAATAAAATGGTATATTATGTCTCAGAAAAGGATCAGCTTATGCCACTAATTGATACTATAGAAGGATCAAGTATTTTAACTCCTGAGAAAATAAACATATGGCAAGCCGCCCTGAGCAAAAACTGCCACATGCCTTTTGAGGAATGGCAGCCACTGTACCTGAGACAAAGTCAGACTGGCAAGCTTTGGCAGTCACTAATGATCAAGAGCAAGTTGGTAAGCTGTTGGCAGTGAGACCAGTCTCCCTTATAGAATTTATTGAAGTGACTTGCAAAGTGGTAAACATTAACAACTATACCAGAATTTGGATTTAATCCTACATACAAAGCTGCCTGTAAGTTATGGCACACCTTGGTTTATATGAATGAAATATTTAACACTCATTTTACCAAATATGGTGATACTGTTGAAATTTTTCCTATTGTTAGGGCTCTAATTCCAGATTTGGCTGCAACTTGGTCAACAGATGGTCAGGTTGAACCATATACTCCAGTACAATTCAAAGCATCTTATAGATTCCCTAAAGATTAAGAGAACAATTTAAGGTGCTCTCCTATATTTCAGCAGTTATTAGAATGTGTGAGTCTATTACTTAGTAAGCATGAGTCTCACTGCCTTGTTAGATTCCAGAGCATAAATAATAAATTGAGCTCATTTTGTAAAGCTATCAATGCTTTCAATGCCTATAATCCCAAAATAAGCACAGAATTTGGGAGTAGAGAGAACATACTGGTCAATGCAATTATATTGGCTGGTATTTATGGGTTCTGTTTGGCGCCTGAATGTATCCTGAGAGTAGACTATAAGATAAAACTCCTGGTGGTTGATTACTTAGACGCTTTCATTTCCTGCTAGCTGTATAGCTTTTTACTTCTGGCCTGGATATTCAATTTTTATCTTAATGCTTTAGAAGGCATAGAAATAAAGAAAAAATATGATCTTCTTGTTATTTTTTTCCTAAATTATTTTACACTTGTAATCTTATTTTGTTTTTTGCTCAGTGGAAAATAAATAAAGAAACCATAGAGATGTTTTGACAAGTTGTATGTTTTTTTGTTAATTAACTTGGTATTATTTAGTTTTGCTGTTTGTGTTCCAGCCTTGGTAGTATACTGGTAACAGCGCAAGCTGGAACTGGTCACCTTGGTTGCAGGTTCAATCCCCAGCTTTGGGTCAGTTATTATTTTTGACTCTTTGGAAATAGCCAAAAACTGAAGATCTTGTGAAAGAAAAACATTTACACAAGATAAAAAAACACTAAAAACTTGGGTCAAAATAAAGAAAAGAAAATAGGGACAGAGTAAAAAAAACTTGGGTTGTATGGGTCTATGGTATACCTAATAGGATAGGAAGGGTCAAAAAAAATGTGTGGTTAAAAAAACATTAGAATCAGTTGATGGAGGTTAGATTTGGAAGACAGATTTAAACTGGAAATCCAGGTAGGACCACAAAACCTGTCATGACAAAAACCTGGTATGATGGTGACAATAATTATTAAGAATTGTAGAAGCAAGAGGTAAAGCATTCTACTATAAGGGATTTAGAAAGTCACCTTCATGGTGAGGCAATCATCAATTTTTCTGTTTTTAGCTATTTTGTTATTATGTTTTTTTTCTTATTAGCTTTTGTTAGCAATCTCAGTTCTTGATTTTTTTTTTGTTAAAACAATAAAGAATAATTTAAATGTTAAACTTAAAATTCCCTTATAATGAGAGGCACCCTTGCTTCCCTAATTCTTATATATCATAGTTGTAGTTGATCTGAGACACTAAAATTAAACTTTGGCTAACTCTTAATATTGAACTGAGCTTTAAAATTAATGTTAACATAGATAAATTTGATATAAAATTATACTTAAGATATTAACTTTACGTCCTTTCTCTTAAAAATGCTTGCCTGGTCTTACTCTTTTTAGTGTATCAAAAATTAGAATATTAATGTAAACATTACCTAAATTTAATCTTTCTAATAAAGTAACATACATGTTTTAGTTTAACCGCTTTAATATATGAATACTGTTTTCTTGGTTCAATTTTGCACTAGAATTTAATTACATTACATTCGCTACTTATTGTTGACCTAGACATATTTTTAATTTATTGTAGTACAACCTTTTTTGAAAAAGGGAAATATACATAGTTCTTCATGTTATCAATAAGTATCTCTCAATCAAAATTTTGCTTTTTAACTTTCATCCTAAACCAAAAACCTCTAACTACAACTTATCTATTTTAAAAGTTATCTTAAATTCATAATTATCGTGATATCCAAATTAACCGTCGCTAATAGCTTGTTTCACTTAATTAGTCTAAGCCCGAAAACTCTTGATACAGCGAGACTGTTCTGTCTTAAATTCTGATCTCCTTCTAAATTAAGTTTCTCCCTCGCAGGGAATCGAACCCTGGCCACCACGGTGAGAGCGTGGGATCCTAACCACTGGACCACGAAGGATACATTCTATCAAAATCTTTTAAAACTAATTTTCAATGTAATATATTTAACAAAAGCTTCATGAGTCCATCTCAGTTTTTTTTAAAAAAAAATGAGTAAAAAGCTTGAAAATTCTTTTGGAGTCATGTAAAATTCGTATGCCAGTTTTTGGTTTTTATCAGAATTATTTATAAAGTTTATCATGTAAACCATAAAATAATTTAGGCAAAAGTATCAGTTTCTTTAATAATTGTTTGTTAACCTCACAGATATAGAGCTCGAATTACTACCAAAGACTTATTGTTGTGCCCATACAGTTATACTAACTATTTACTGAGAATTAAAACAATACGGTGTTTATTGGTATTAAAAATGATAAGTCTAAAGTATAAATACCTTAAAATAACTGACATGTAAATTTTGTTTGTAAAGCTCTTTTGATCGTAAATGATATAATAATTTAAGTCAAATATAATCATATCGTGGTTTGAATCAATGACTGATTTGACTACACAATCAAAGATACCAGTTATAGAAGCACCAACTTGTATTCGAATCCAAAAGGGGAATCGAGCAGAATGAGTTGAAAATTGCAAACATTAAAACATCAATATTGATGTTTTAGAGCAGTAGCTTTGAGTTATCGAGTATGTTTAACCCGTAAATTTTTTAGTAAGTTGAGTAACATTGATTTATTGAAAATATATGTCGATTTTTTCAGTCCCAAAAGGGAACACTAGTAGCGTCAAAATAGGTTTGGCGTGATTTTTGAATCGATTTTCCGTTTTATTCATTACCAAGTCATCGGTAAGTCAGAGCTTCGTGACGATTTTCAGATAACTATGCAAAAAAATAATAAATCAGAGTGGATTTCGGGGAATGATTTTATTTTTAACATGAATTGAAGGAAAGTGCCATATACATTTGAAAACTGAATAATGTTATATCAATATCTGTATCATGAAATTTCTTCATAAATTGGAATAGGTTTTAAGCGTATGAAGTAATCGAGATATTCAAAAATAAACTTTTTTTTTAGTCCAAATCAATCAAAGGCAGAATATTGATTAATGAAGCGATGCTGTTCGCTCAAATTAGTTATTGCCTCAACATCAGCTGCTTCCATTTCAATAAGGTTGATGTTATCACGTATACGTTTTTCATTAGTTGATTTAGGAATAGCTGTAATACCGCGCTGTAAAATCCAAGCCAACGAAACATGCGCAGTATCTGTATTGTATTTCTTAGCAAGTTCGACTAGCTTAGGATGCTCTAAAACCTTTGGTTCATGGCTAGCTCCTAAAGGACTATAAGCAGTTACATGAATATTCTCTTTTTTACAAAAGTTTACTAATTCATTCTGAGACAAGTAGGGATGGAGCTCAACTTGTAAAACTGCAGGACGAATTTTGGCATAGCTAAGAACTTCACGGATTCGCTTCTCAGTAAAATTAGAGAGGCCGATATGTTTTACTTTTCCTTGTTCTACTAAACTTTCCATAGCTCTCCAAGTATCTTTGAAGTCGACTTTTTTATCAGCTTTTGGTGTTTCATCAGAATTCTTGGGAAATGGGGTGCCTTCTTCAGGGCAAGCAGCAAAAGGCCAGTGAACGAGGTAAAGATCCAAGTACTCCAACTGCAAATCCGATAAAGTTGTCTTAATTCCTTCTTGGACAAGTTCAGGACGATGAAAGGTATTCCATAGCTTAGAGGTAATGAACAACTCACTACGTGGGATAGAGAGAGATTTAAGGGCTTTGCCTATATCCTTTTCGTTATGGTAAATGTAAGCACAATCGATATGACGATAACCAGCATCGACTGCAGTTTTGATAGCAATATCAATTTCATCAGATTTAGATTCGTAAGTGCCCAGACCAAAAAGTGGCATCTCGGCACCAGTGTACAATTTGGCAACTTTGTTTGACGACATGTTTATTGAGATGAGGAAAAAATATAACAAAAATAGTGCTGCGTCTCTGTTTAAATACATGATGGTTAAATTCTTTAGATGTCTTTTATTTATATCGCTCATAAACCAAATCGTTTAACTATCACATCATTATGAATCGTCATCAAAACCGATGATGTCACAAAACTCAACCACGATACATTACATAATGATTTGATTTATAATCCGAACATAAAGACGAAAAATGTCAGCAGTTCTTGTTCCGCAACGGAAACTTATAAATTTAACACATGTATCGGACATTCCCCGAAATAAGACCAACTAAAACTTTGAGTTTTTCAAAGAGAAGATATTGAGAGAAAACAAGACCTCTATAATTCAAAGCGATATTTTTTCTTTAGTTTAATTTTCATGATTGTGGTAAAAAATCAGAGTATTTGGGAGATTTTAAGAGAACACCATGATTTTGTAAAAGAAATCGAATCGGGAAATCGAATTGTTATCCCAGCAACTTTAAAATTACAAATGAAAATTTTAAATGTAGAGACTTCAAGCAAAAAGATCAAGAAAATTTTTGTTAAACCCTTCACTTGTTTGACCACAATTTTGTGGCCAAAAATTTCAAAATGTATTTCCGAATCCACAGATTTGTGGTCCAATATTTCAAAAATGTCTTTCCAAATCCCACAATTTTGTGGTCAAATAAGTTCATAAAGGTTTTTTTGATTAATCAATCTATTTGTCCAAAAAGTATGTTAGCCAATCATGAGATATGTATTAGTTTTTTAATAATAAATTTGTGGCATTAAGCTTTTTAAAATTAATTCACCTGAATAAAGCAATATTTCAAATTTTTATTTAAATATCAAGCCTATATCTAAAGATTTTTTATTTTTTTACCTTAACATTAAATCCTTTGATTTTAGATAGAAAAGTAATGGGGTTAAGAAAGGTGAAATATTGACATTGTTTTGATTTTATTATACTTTATTAGGCATATATTGAGGGAAAATTATCAAAGAAATAAATGAGGTTATGTCTAGCTCTATGTCTAATTTCAAAGTTAGTTTTATAATTTAAATAAAATTATAAAACCTTGAATATCATTTTTATTTATTAAAGAGTATTTAGTCTCTTATCCTCAAATCAAAACTTAGAGTAGTTTGTTTTCTCAAATTTCTTTAGTAAGTATGACTTTCTTCTGATCTTCCTTTACTTGTCTCAAATTTTATGTCTTTTTAATTTTTTGCTAGTTTTCTTCCAAAATTATAATATACTGAAGCACAAAATCTGGACAGATAACAAAAGTTTGGGTAAAGCTCAGTTTAGAGAATCTTATAAGTGTAGGTAATTTTTAAAGTTGCAAAATATTCAAATCAATAATCTTAGACAAACTTTATTTCTACAAGATATAAGTGTATGATGATTTATTAGTTTTTGAGTATAAAGTTGAATAGATCTTTACACTCCTAGTAAAAAAGACTAAAGTCATAAACACCTATACAAAAATGCCTGGTTAGTTGAAATATAAGGAAAAATTTATATTATATGAAGTAGTTTTGTCTTTTAGGCAAAAAGTTGACTTTTTAGAATCTCTTATGTTTTTCTTAATATCTCCATAATAAAATGTAGCCTCATGAGTTGTCAATGGTTCCAATTGAGTTACTATCTTTCATATCAGTTTTCAGCGTCCTAGTTCCCAAAAAAAATTATCTATAACATTCTTATCATGATACTCAAATTATCAATAATGTAATTGATTTTTAAACCTAACAATTAATTTTATTGTACAAGTCAGTTCTTAAGCTTAAAAACAATTTTCATTATTATAAAATGAATCAATAGTTGAGTACTATTTTCAATGAGTTTAGACCAAGTGCTTTAAATTTTTTTATAAAAAAATTGTGCTATGCTTTGATTCATAAAGTATATAAATATATGTAGAAAAGTGATTCATAACATTCAAAAGTATGAAATAATCTTTTCCTTAGTATTAAGAGTGTTAGGATTTGAAGCCAGCTATGATGGTAATATGTGGATTGTGAAAAGTCCACAAGTTTTATATGTTATTCTTGTTAATTTAGGAATCTCAATTTTACTTGTGCTGGATACATACCATGTCATAGAGAGTGGTTCACTTTGACAAACTTATCAAACCATGTGCGCTGTCCTTTTTATAGAAAATCTGTAGTAGATATATTGAGAAAATTCAATTACAATAAATTAAGTATAGAGCTCAACACAGAAAGTGTCATTAGAACACCCAAAGGGAACAAATCCAGACCAATTTTACTTGAGATAATTTCCCAAGTATCTTCTTAGTACAATTTGTTAGAGCCACAGATGAAAGAATCTAAAAATGACAAGCTTAAAGTATAGCATGTGAAAAGAATATTAGTAAAATGCATTTTAGTATGCTAACAAGCCTATTTGTAGCTTTCTAAGTAGTGAATTACAGAATAGATTAACCAAAAGCAAATTGTTAAAGAAGAGACAAGAGTTCCTATTTACTTGAAGTGAGTACTGATTCTACATTTTGAGTGAAATCAATAAAGTTTCTGTGTGATCACAGATATAGTGATATATCATTTTTATTTATTTGTTTTAAGTTCAAGAATTGCTAATGCTTTAAAGATTTTATCCCCATCAATGTTGTCTCACACTTTATTGGAGGATGTCAAGAACAGTAGAATCTTGAGAGCGCTGAGAAATAAGTGGAGGCTAGCAAGCTATGAGAGACTTATCACAAGTATATTGATGAATTTTCCCTGGAAGAGAAGAAGAATTTGATCACGTTCATTTTCAAGGATGAAAGATAATCAACTAACTTAAAAACAAATAAAATAACACTTTCTGCAACCCTGTATTTGTAAATAAGCAAGTTGTTTCCTACACTGTAGAAGTCAATTGTTACCATTATTTTAGTATAAATAGTACTGCGAACCCCAAAACATAATTTTTCTTCCAATTTAAGAAATTCATCTATATCTTATATAGTCTAATACCAATCTTAGGGACTCACTAAAATCCTTTAAACAATAAAACTGAGACTCATGGATTTTTTCATAAAAAAACATTTTTGATTTTAGACAATAATTAAATTATTTTAGATTGTCTTATGATTTTTTTATTGCTGCTTTTTTATTAGTATTAATATCTTCTATATCTTTGTTAAAGTCCTCATAAACCTAGATTTTCAAAATAAACAGCACACATGTCCAACATTTCTTGAGAATGATAAGATTATAGGGAAAATATTGATATTAAAGACTATGAAAGTTTAACTTTGGTAAAAAGCCTTTTCAAAAATCTGTGTAAAATTAAGCCATAGGTAGCTTTAGGTTGGTAATGATTAATGAGAAAAATTATCATGAGTTTTTTATTTTCCTGTTTTGAAGTTCAGAGAATTAGTCAACAAGGTGTCTCAACAGAATAGATATTTTTAAAATTAAATAAATTTTAGCACTTTCTGGCTAAACTTTTAATTTTTTGTATAGACTTAACACTTAATTCACTTTTTGAATTAATACACCATTTTGCCTTGATATTGTAATAGGAAGCCTATAATTTAGTTGTATTAAAATTGTAGACTTAAAAGCTATAAGCGCTAATATACTAATTTTTAAGAGTAAGTGTATTGTTATATATTTAAGGGATACATTCAATATGAGAGTGATTTTGCAGCCTTATACCTTTGGATTAGTTTTGATGTTGTTTATAGGAGCCAGATAAACATAGTTTAAAAATACACCCTCTTCAACACCTAAATCAAGTAAAAACTATCTTTAACCTTATTGCCAAGTATTTTCTCTACTTTTGGATAATGAGGTAGGCTTCTTTGGTTTCTTAGATTAATTTTAATTACAACTAGAAATTTAAGTAATTGGTCTTGAAGATAAAATTACCCTAAAAACAAATATTAGTCAAGAAGAATAAAGAAGACCTAGTTGTATTTATTAGATCAACAGAAAAAGACAATAGATAAGAAAATAAAAGACAATAGTAATTAATATTTTGAACAAGATTATAAGAATTTTTCAGAGCTGGTTGACCAAGATAAATTCTCTTTATCAATTAGATTTAAAAATGCATTTAGAAACCATATAAAATTATAAACTAGATAGAAAAGCCAATCAAAACACTTTCAAAATGTGTGTTCTTTAAAAAATTCCTATAACAATAGACTATATAGTTAAATTTATTTAAGGCTTTGTTATTTACTGGAAACAATGTTTAATGCACTTTATGAAATTCCTAAGTCATTCTCTATTATAATGAACAAATAACTTGTATATATAAGTTGGTAACCTAAAATAAAATTTGTGGAATCTCAATCACTTATCAAAGATGCCCCCTTTTTTGCTTTGCTTTCCCAAAATCTTTAGTATCTACATGACTTGAATGTTTTATTTCAATCTATCTTAACTAATATCAAATACCAAGTTGAGTTCAGCATTAAGTCTATTGCCATCATATATTTTTAATTTTAATCCTTGTAAAAATATGTTATTAGACAACATATATAAATAATGGCAGTATCTTTTAGTATCTTGTTAGCATAGAAAATCCCTATTTTTATCTGGTTTTAATTGAGTTTAAATTGTTTAAAAATTATATTTACAGTAATTTTTTTTCTTAATCAAATTATTTTTGAAAGCCAAATTAAGTATTTATCTTAAAAGCAAAGACAAATTGCTTTTTATAATAGCATAAACAAAACTCATTTTGATTCTAAAAGAATAAATATCAGGAAATATTAAAAATCTAATCAGGCAATTTTGAAATAAAGATAATATTTATAATTAAATTAAAGCTTTATATAAAAATAAAAAAATTACAATACTCTGATGTCAGATTTGATAAAATTTGATACAGTTGAAAACTATAAGTATAGTTAATATTATAAACATAGTTTCTCTCATATATCTCAATACTAAATTATTGCTTTATTCATCTTAGTACATATATTTAATAAATTAACATCAATTATCTTTTAATTTAGCAATTTTTTTAATAAGTAACATCTTTTTACCAAAAATATTGTCATCAAGCTATAAGAAGCTTTCTGGTATTAGTATCATCAGCATAAAAAAACTTTTTCCTAAAAATTTGATAAGCACAACATATTTGCTGTAAAAAACAGAGACTATTTTTAAATAATTACTGTGCAGTTCTTTCTCATCTGTCTTTTAATTGTGGATCTTACCTGATTCTAAAGGGACTAAGACCACTAATTACTTGATTTTTTTTTTGATTGTTGTTTTAAAAAAAGGCTCAACTTTTAAAAACATAAAGTCTAGGATTAAATCCAAAGCAAAATAATTTTTAAAGTATCAAATAGCTAAAAACTTTCAAAGATCAACAAAATTTTATAATTGCCACTTTATATCTATAATGGTACAGACAAACTCTAATAATTTCCAATCTCATGTTTACTTGTTATTACATCAGAAAGTATCATTTCTTAGAGCATCAAAAACATTATAGCTATAATATCTAAAAATTTATAGAATCAGAATGTAAAATTTACTCAACATACTAAATATTATTAGTTTTGAGAAATCAAGATTAATTATATATCAAAACTGATTGATTTTTTAAATCAATTATCCCTGCTTGGTATGAGGTATTTTTAAGATACCATGTCCTTAATTGCTAACAAGATACTAATGTAATAACAAAGAAATGGAAACTGACGAATTTTGACTGTATTTAAGTGGATAAGTTTTCAAAACAAAAGTATCTTTTTTAGAAAAGGGAAACCTTTAAAATTAGTTAATTACCTATATTTTACTCATTAATCTTTTGTTATAAAAATTGATTTTGGTCAATTGATTCATTTTGTTCCAGGTTTTGGCAAATGTATGTGCTCATAAGTTCTAAACTACAAAAAAAAACTTAAGCAAAAGAATTACAGTGTTTTTGGATTCCTCCAAATCCAAAATTTAATTTATGAGAAATTTTTATCTATAAATTATAGATAGAATAAAGATAAAAAATTTGTGAAACATATTAGGGTCTCAATAAAACCCATGATCTTATTTTGAAACTAAGCTCTCATTATTGAGGTTATTGTATCTGATGCCAAAAATACTGCATACTATTAATTTTTGTGACATATAAAGGTAATAAATTATGATATCAAACTGATATAACTACTTATAAAACTGTTTTTTATGATTTTTTAGGAAACTAATGTCATATAAAACTGGTTTTTGGATAGTTTAATGACAATTTTTAGGCAATACTAAGGAAAGTACTCTTTGCTGGTATGATTAGTAAACAAAAGGGTGAGAAATACCAAAGCCTACTATGTCACCTTTTTTAATTTTCAATTAGACTATGTTTTATTATTATTCTTTTATACCAGCTATCACGGGTGACAACCCCAAATCAAAAATGGCAATCTTGAAAGTGACCAACTGGTAAAAATTTCAAGTTTGTCACTTTGAATGACATCTTTAGTTTGTTCAAAATATCAAGCGCAAACTTATTTAGTTCTCTTTTTCATAATAAATTCTTAATCAACCAACTCAAATTTAAGTGATCAAAAGTGACAAACTCAAATGGGTTCTAATTCTGCTCTTAATCAATTTAGTGCATAATCCTTGATTTTAATAATTGGGTTAATTTTAAACTATTAAAGGTGACTTTATCTAAACTCGCAACTCAAGAACTTTCTTAATCAAAAAATTAACAACATTAAAAAAAACATTTAACTGCATCTTGTTCTCTTTAATTAAAACATTAATCCAAATTTTTAAATATGAAAAAAATCAATTTATTGGCCTGTTTTTTATATTATTAAATATAGTAAGCTTCCTTATTTTTTAATTAGTTTATGTTCACTTACTTTCAACTATATATTTCTATTTAACAATTTATAGTTCAAATAAAAAAATATTACTAAGGATAAAGCTATTAGTATTTTATCAGTGATATTCAAGGTGTGGCCATATCAAAATTTATTATTTTGAACTTTGTCTAGGAAAATCTATTTCCTGAAAACCTTTGTGCATAATTTTTAACCAAAAATTAATTGTAAACTCAGTTAGGATCTATTATACTTAATATCTTGAAAGCAACAAACTCAATTTTTAGTCTCAGTTTTGCTGCAACTAATTTTGATACTAAAATTCACTAGGATATCATATGTATTTTAATTTTGTAAGCTTAGTAGATATCATTGATATAAGGCTTCTCTACAAACTTGTATTTTTTTAAAAAAAAACAATATGTAAAATTTTAAGTTGTGAGGGTCTTATGTATCTGTAATAAATTTATCATTTTTTGGCCTTGCGCTTAATTTAAATGAACTGCATTATAGTAAAACATATTATATTTTTCCACAACCAATTTGAAAAGTGGTCATATCAAATTTTTCATTCAAAAATGTTTGAAAAACTTTTGGACTGACGTGGTGTTTTCATTCTTTTTTCTTTTGATTAAGATTAACAATATCTTTCAGTTTATATAAAAACTTATACTTTTTCTTACTGTTTATAAATAAAACAACTAGATTAAATTATTCTAAAACACATTCTTCAACTCCTAGAGATTTGAGAGCTCAGAAGAGAGCTATCAAAACACCTTTAAATACTGCAAATGAAAAAACAAATAAACAAAAAATCCCTAAAAAAACTAAAACAAAGACCCTGTCCCCTTCCCCTTCATATTTCAACTACTCTCCCTCTCCCCTCTTTACACTCTATCTTAAAATTCAGTCCTTACTCCCAATGAAATAATTGGAGATGGCAATGACTCTGATGCAAGTTCTATCTTGACTCATAACAGCTTTGTAGAGTCTCAGAGGGATAAAGTTAGTTCTGAAGCAGAAGTTTTGAGTGATTCATTACTCAAAAATCTGAATGAGTATACTAACCTTACTAACTTTTCTACACAAACTCTATCAATCTCTTCAACACCTTTTACAAAACAGAAAATAAAACAACTCAGGAAATTAGAAAAAGAAAAAAGAATGCAACTCTTTGTACATCCTACATGGGATACCTTAACTGCACCAAACTTGGCTAAATTTGGTGATGAATTTAAACCTCCAGCAATTCTTCCCCTTCTTTTCCAATTATGTCTTGTAAATTTTCTTCTGCCTGGTACCATGAAGGATACATATTTCAATGTGAAGATGTTATGAAAGACAGACCAGTGCATTATTTTTGTTGTGAAACCAATCACTGCAAGGCCAGAATCAAGACAAAGGGTTTTAAAGAAGTGGTTGGACCAGTCAAAGGTAAACATATTGATTGTAAAGAACCAACAGATGTTCTTAATAGACTCCTTAAATGGTTTTTGATGTAGACTACCACAGTTAAGTCCGCAATCCTAACCAAGAAGTAGTGAGCAATGCTCTCCTTTGCCCTTTCTACTAGGCAGGTTATCCGCGCAAGTCAAATCCCCGTTCTTCAAAAGTTTGTTGCAGACTAAAAACATAAAAATATGGATATTGACCCAAAAGCCAAGTTTGCTGAAGACCTGGTACTTGCTGAAGAACAAAAGGTTACCTGAGATAACACAACAGATTTCCTTTTACTTAATTCTGGCGTTTGGACTAAAAACCGCACAATTTGCTGGGCAACCCAAGATAATTTGGAATGACTTCTAGACTGCAAACAGTGGCTTGCAGACGCTACCTACTCTTCCTGTCCAAAGTTATTCCAACAACTTTGGGTCATTCACAGTCAGTTTGGTGCTAAAGC
>CAOJZF010000189.1:0-17005 GCA_948465475.1 Thalpophila matura
TACCATCATTGTTTTTCTTAATGGTGTAGAAGTCTCCTTATATTTTCTTAGTAATAGTGTTAAGGCCAACGTAATTCATTCCTAGTTTTTGAAATGTTTACCTGTTTGGAACTGATAATTATACCGTATTGTTGACCTTGAATTTAAGCAGGGTTTTTTTTTGTGGTTGTCAATAGCTTCCCATCTAGTCTTAGCGCTGGTCACATTACAAAGAGCAGTAGATTAAATAGATATCACTTTTTTGACTAGATTGGCCTTTTATTCCTCTGTAGTGTTTTTACCCAAATATTGTACCAACAAGTGATACATATGTGGGAGAGTTGCTTATTCTTCATATAGCAATTGGAATGGAGTATATTTACTAGCTGAGTGAACTCCTATGTTATAAGCAAAGGTAGCCAAAGATACTAGAGAAGCTCATTCACTAGGACAATCTTTAGCTAATCTATGTAATATAGACATTAATGAACCATTAGCTTTTTCTACTGTTCTGTTAGATTCTGGTTAATATGAAGTAGTAAGGACTCCTCTAATTCCCATTAATTCATTTAGTTTTGGGATGACCACAAAGGTGAAATTGGTACCTTTATCTGTGAGTATAAAGTGGGTACATCTGTGTTTATATATAATTTCTTCTAGAATGAATTTTGCAATGGTAGCAGCTTTTAATTGATGTATGACACTGGTAATCATCCATTTAGATAATTAATCAATAATGGCTGCAATGTGCTTCCATTTTGTTTGGTTTAGATCAAAAGGTCCTACTAGATCAATGGAGATGGTCTGAAAAGCATAAAGAGTTTTTATAACTTAATAGCTTGTTGCTGAGTATAATTGTTTGTTGGCCAAGCAAGTGGTATAGTTTGA
Organism: Thalpophila matura; assembly: GCA_948465475.1. Lineage (NCBI taxonomy): Eukaryota > Metazoa > Arthropoda > Insecta > Lepidoptera > Noctuidae > Thalpophila > Thalpophila matura. The sequence goes on from CAOJZF010000189.1 coordinate 868, forward strand.
GAGAACATTTAACACATCAAATTTCAGGGCTTCCCAATATAATTCTGAGCTTAACATATCCATTGTTTTAGCCAAAGCTCCGTGTCCTATAGCTTTATGAGTGGCTATTTCTAGAGGTGTTTGGTTTGATGGATGTACATATGGTAGCCAGTATTTTTTTTTCTTCTTAAGACTCCTCCAAAAAAATTGATTATCTTGAGAAAAGTTCTTGAGTTGGTTCTTTATCTCAGGCAATTTTTCTTCCTAAAGCTTTGGCTTACCAATCATATTGTATAAACGGATAGCTTCATTCATTAATATATACAGGTGATAATTGAGACAGTCTGTCAGCCTTTTAATGACATGCTCCTAGTTGCTGGATGATATCATAGTCAAAAGCCTGTAATTTAATAGCCCAACAAGCTAATTGTCCCTCTGGTTCCTTTAGATTTTGTAGCCATGCCAAAGAAGCATGAACCTTTATTAATTTAAACTTTATACTGTGGAGATATATTCTAAATTGTTTGTAGGAAAAAATCACCGCCAGACATTCTTTTTTTGTCACAGTTTAATTTTGTTCCTCCAAATTCAGAGATCAACTGCAATAAGCTACTGGATGTTTGTCTCCAGCTTCATTAATCTGAGAAAGAACACCACCAATTGTATGTTTACTGGCATCTTTTTGTGCTAGAAAGTTTCTATTCAAGTCTGGGTAAGCAAGTACCAGAGTTTTTACTAAGGATTATTGTAAAGAATGGATAGCTTCTTAACACTCTTCAGACCAATAAAAAGTATGATCTACTCTTAATAATTAAAGTAGCGGTGCAGAAGTCTGTGAAAACATGGGAATAAACCCTCAATAGTAATTTACCATTCCCAAAAAGACTTGAACATCACGTTTGTTATTTGGATACAGTATTTTAGTGATGGCAGTGATCTTGTCTTCCTGTGTTGATATTCATATAGAGTAACTACAAATCACAAATTCTTATGTTATTCCTAAAAAAGTAAAACTTCTGTGGTTTAATTTTTAAATTCGCCTATAGAAGTTTCTTTAAATATGGATTACAAGCTGGCCAGATGTGTAGCAAAGGTTTGACTAAAAACGTTAATGTTGTCTAGATAGACAAAAGCACACAACAATTTAAGATCCCCTAATACTATATCCATAGCCCATGGGAGAGTTGCAGGTGCATTGCATAGCCCTTAAGTCATTTGAGTTGGTTGGAATAAACCTTGAGAGGTTATGATTACACACTTCTCTTTGTTGCCTTCTGACATATCAATTTGCTAATATCCTGAAATGAGATCCATAGCCAAGAAATACTGTGCCCCTTCCAATTTATTGAGAGCATCATCAATTCTTGTAAGGGGATAAGAGTCCATTTTTGTGATGTTATTCAGTCTATATAATTAATGAAAACATAGGCAGGGCTATCTTTTTTCTTGACTATTAGTATAGGAGAGGACCATGGGCTTTTAGACGGAATTAGCAGTCCATTTTGTAGTGATTTATCTCTTCTTTTTTTGCAACCTCATCACTGGCTTTGCTCTGTCAAATAGGTTGTGAACGTATAGGTCTATTATCACCAGTATCATTAGTATAAATAACTCCTTCAGCTTTCCCAATATCTTGATCATTTTCTGCTAAAATCTTTGAGTATTTCTTGAAAAGTTCCATCACTTGATCAGTTTGAGATTCAGACAGATGAGTGAGTTTTTCCCTTGGAAAGCATAGGTGTACAGAACATTTGTGGTTATTTGGTAGATTTTAATCAGACAAGGCTCTAAAAGAGAACTCCTTAGCTATCAACCAGATTGGTTTTAACTGAAGAAATCCAATTGTCTGTCCTGCCAGGAAAGTCATATCCTTAGAGGATAGATTTGCTATTAATAATTTAAGTAGTCCATGACCAGTAGTGATATATCCAGGAGCTACCCAAGGTTTAAATCTGGATTTCTGCCATGGAGCTTCAACTTATCCATATATTTCTAGCAGTATTTTTAATTGTAGTCCAGTATCTATTATCATCTGATCTCCACTTTTAACAATATACTGAGAGGGTGATCAAAGGAAAATTACTTGATTTTCAGTTATTGCTAACAGAAATTTCTTAGTTCTAGAATACTTAAATTCATAAGGAATAGGGATTAATCCATCAGTGAATATTAAGTTTACAATTTTGACAGTGGATTTGGAGGAGTGGCACTGGACAAGTAGTATAGATGATTACTATGGCCTAGTATAGTAAAAATATTTTCTTTATGATTTTTGATTGTGTCATATTGGTTCATAAAAGAAGCGCCTATTAGTATGTTGTACAAAGTTATTTGGTAATACTACAGCTGGATCAGTAACTACTAATGCTCCGAATTTTAAAGGTAATGAACTAAAAGCCCCTAATGATTAGGTAGTTTCAGAGCCTGCTGTACCATAACATCTTGAGTGTTCAACATCTGGAATAGTTTGGAGACGTTCTACTAATTTACAGTAAACAATGATCCCTAAAGCTCTAGTATCAATTTTAGCTCTGACCTTTTTTTTGTTAACTTGGCTATTAATATAGGTGCTTTCAATGGTATTTTTAACATTATGAATGGACTTTTAGGTTTGAAAGTTACTCAAGAAAGCATGAAGTTCATTTGAGAACTTGGGATGATATGTTGCAATTTCATCCAAATTCAAAGTCATACTCACACCTTTAAGATTAGGAAGGATTTCTAACTCCGGACAACAGAATGGAAGAGAAATAATTTCTTCTGCTTCCTTAGGAGTTAAGGAATCTGTTTGAGTTTTTTTGACCAAGTGACAGCATATATATGTTGATTAAGAATTTGATACAAGCAGTCTTCTTCAAACTCCAAATTTTTTTGAAAAGTGACTCAGGTTCTAGGGGGGGAGGGTCCAAGACTTTGGTTGATTTGGTGACATCAATGCAGTATAAAGTAGATCCACCTTGTCTTTTCCCTCCTCATTTGAGTCTTCAATTTCAGTTCCACTCACAGGTTCTGTAAAATATTCACAAGCTACACTTGTGCCTATTTCTAAATATTATGATCAGCCTATATGATTATAATAGATAGTATAAAATATCTTAGGTATAGGCAGTAATTTAAGCCTTTGTTCTTAATAACTAATAAGGATTAAATAATTGAATTAATTGATCCCTCTAATAGATCCAACTACATGATGAAGGCCAATAACCAACTGCCATAATAATCAGTTCAGGCGAAATAATACATGGTTTTATATTGAATTAATTAACAATAATTATGATCATTCTGATCAAAGGTATTTAAATCCAATCTTATTTTACTAAATAATTATTATAGATGACGGACTTGGCAAGGAAGTAGCCAATTACCTGTTCTTGGCAAGAACCAAATTTATTTTCAACCAAATAAACAACTACTAATTACAAACACACTCTTGGCAAGGAAGACCAATATATTTGATCTTGGCAAGAACATATGACAAGCTCAATCTTTGCCAACTCCCTGCTTTTATCTGGATTCTTGTCAAAAACTCCCACCTATTTACTAGGATGATTATAACTTCAATCTAGGCTACATCTTATCAACAAATACTATTCCAGTCAAACCTAAAGTATGAAGACCCAAATACCTATGATGGCTTATTCCTATAAGCATCCTCAACAAGATTACACTAAAATCCCAAATACTCAAGACTGGTTAAAATCAAGATAATGATAAGATGCTTTGATAATTACTATGTTATGGTACTATTCAGACTAGGGGACTTAAGTCTTCAACATAGTACCTCACTAAATATTTCAAAGCCTAGATTCTCCTTCCCTTCAACTATAAAACCCCCCTTACTTCCCCCAGATAAATATAACTTTTTCCTCTCTTGGAACATTAAAATAAGTAAACTCTTCTCTCTTCAATTAGCAATAGCTACCCCTGAATTCTATTAAAGTCAAGTCTTAGCCTAAGACTGACATAAGGAAACTACAGCTAGAACTAGCTACAAAACAGGAACTATCTACATAAGAGAACCTTTGGTACTAGTCCTCATACTAGTGATCACATCAAGGCCAAGCCCATTAAGCCAGCATCTCTGTGGAAGTTTCACAGGTTCTTTCTCTACTTGATGAAAATTTCTCTTTGTTTGTTTGGGACAAGCATGCCAGTAATATCCCTTCTTCTTATATTTGTTGCAAAATTTTATTTTAAAGTTTACAGCCTTAGAGTTGGAACAAAAAATTTCTGGTTGTGTTTCAAAATATTCAGATCAATATCTTGGTTTAACAGGGAAAGGTGGGTCATAAACCTCATTATTATACTCTAATAATATATACAATCCTCTTATAGAAGAATCTTGAGTAATATCTGGTATTAAACCTTGGTATACTTCAGTGTGTAGTTGCAAAGCAATTCATAGATCAGTACAAGCTTCCAGTTTGTTGAATTTATCAATTGCTTGAAGAATTTGAGCTTCCTTATAGAATTGAGCACCAAATTCTCTAAGTCCTTCACCAGGTAAAAACTGCATAATTATAATGTTCACTTGTTTTATAGCAATTTGTTCCATGTTGCTGTATTCCACAATGAGTGCATTTTTAGACACTCCATATTATCATAGTCCATCCAGTCTTGGGGTAACCAAATCAATTATTATTAGGGGAATACAAGCAGATAGTAGCTCAACTTGATAAGTATTGCTAACTTGTTGTGTGACGTTTTCAAATAATTTGAAAAAGGCAAGAACAATGGCCTCTGATCAAAGGTAGTAAGTCAACAAAGATCAATCTTGACAGGTTTTTTGGCTTGGAATAGCTACCATAGAAGTATTTTGATTTCTTGAAGATGTCTTGTATTCTCCTAGTACAATTAACTCAGGTATGGTTGTTTTAGATTCTCTTCGTGTTTCCAACTCCTTTGTGAGTGGATAAACGAAATTGTAAATTTTTTTTATGTTCCAATCTTCAGGTATAGAATTATCAATACCTAAATTACTTGTTTTGTAAAAAAAATTGTGATATTTTTTAATAGGTTCTTATACTTGACTAGACAATGGAGGATTGTGAATTTATCATTCCAATAGTTACATTTTTTTATCCATTTCTTGTAATTCTTTCCAAAGTTCAGTGGATTGAGTGTCTAGTTTTACCTGAAGCAAAGTGATTTTAGACACATTGGTCAAGATAAGAGATTCTAGATTTCTGTTATAGTCTTGTACCTAAAATAGCTGTTCTTCCAAATTACTCAGATTATATCCCACAACCTTACTCTCTAGAATAGAGATGTGAGCTTTTAACATGAATAAGGTCTCCTTTATCTTTGAGAAGGCCCCAATTATTTTTCTTCATGAGAAGAATAAGAGAAACCACAGCTTTGTATTTTGTTAACCTCCTGTTGTAGTTTCTAAATTTGATCTTCCGTGTCTGAAGTATTGCCAAAATGTGAAGGATACTCATATCCTTGGACATTGGACAGTTGTCTCTTGATCCCTTTAAATTGATCTTCTACCCAAAGAGTATTCATTTTGATCTTAGGGATGTACTTACAGAAGTTAGTACAATTATTATTAACTGCTTTGATCCAGTTTTTTAAAATCAAATATCTAAATTGTCTTTAATCATCTCAATGACTCATTGATCAAGAATGAGTTCCAAATAAGTAACTGCAGCCTTATCAGCATTGTTGTCTTCATTTAATATCTTGCAAGTCTTGATTTAAGAGTTAAAATTGATTACTTAGTTGTTCACAAACCAAATTAACTTAAGTTTGTGTTAAGTCATTCTGACAAGAGACATGTCCTAAATTAATATGGTGTCTAGCAGACATGTTTTGTAAGTGTTGGATAGCCAGAGATATATAAATATTGAATGATTTCTTGTAGTTGAGATTGATTCTCTCATTACAGGCATCTGATTGATACAGATTTAGATCCATTAATAGTTTTTTTCTAATAAGCTATTGCAGTTACCAGAACCGGTTCTCTAAAATAATTGCAGTTAAATTTCTACTTCATTGCAATCATTTAGTTTATAATATAATTCTTAATTATCAGCAGTTTGTTAAACTAGCTCTAAAGAAGTAGAAGGGCTTTAAAAAGAGTAAGGAATAAATACAAGATTTTTAATTCCAGTGGTTGGTATATTAACGTGGTTGAATTCTTCCATCATTGGATAGTTAGGTAAAAGATAATCAGTCCCAATAATATGCTCAGAAAAGGAGTATTGTGGCTCAGTGTAACCATTCACTAGGAGCCAGTTGTGAGCCATTTGAATATAGTGCTCTTGAGATTTGGGAGACAGTTTTTTAAATGACACAGAGTCCAAAAACATATTATTAACTGGATTCCCAGCCATGAGCGCCAAATGTTGGATTGAGGTATGATCTGATATACCTATCCAAGGTATTTGTTACAATAATGGTTTATGGAAACAATAAACGTATGTGAAGATACTATTAAACTGAACTTACCAAGGGTCTTGTGTTAGAATGTAGGGAATATAAAAAAGACTTTATCAGTAAATTGTTGATATTATAATATTGATAATTTATTAAAAGAGCTTTTTAAACTATTTATATAGTTCAAAAGTATAATCATCCAAGACTATTGGAATAGGTTCTCTGATTCATAGATATTGGGTTAAGGAAGTTTGTGGGGAATTAATACCTTACTTGGACAATTTAATGTTCTTAATTATATTAATAGCTTAATGATTAGGATCAACAAAGGTTTTGGGGAACAATTGATTAACAATTTGCATAAATTTTTTTTAGGTGCAAAGTATATCTAACTTTTCAACGGGACCACAATTCTTGGGAGACTGAGAATATTGCCCATTACTCAGATCAGAAGGAGGTCAAATATTTACTAATATTTATGCTCAACAAGAGTATTGTTTATTGTAATTGGATTATTCAATTTAATAAAATGAGTTGACCATAGATCCTTCTAAATGGTCTTTTATATTTAAAAGTCAATTGTTTAATTTCTAAAACAATTAATTCCCCTCAATCATTTAATTATATGGCTGACAAGAATGTATTGAATATTTCAACCACTATTATACAGCCTTCTCCTCCTAAAGCAATGGTTGATACCATGCCTGCTCACATTTTGAACTGTCTTAAGGTAGCTAAGTTTCCTACCTTTGGGGGACTGGATAAGGAAGTTCCCTCAACTAGGTCACCCTTATGGGTAACTAATTTACTCAAATTAGCTTTCCTGAACAGTTCTGGGTTGATGAAATCACCATGCTCCTAGAGCATAAAGCCAGTTGATGGTTTGAAAATGGGCCTCTAAGAACCCCTCCTTGTCTAACTAGGAGTTATTTTGGCAAGCTCTCCTTGCCTAATTTGAAAAAAAGAATAATGATCTCCCTATTGCTGCCAACCTTAAGAAGGTAACTTATAAAAAGAACTATCAGTAAGTATAATTGGATCCTCAAGGAGACCCAGGAATATGCCCCTCCAAACATTGATTTCAACCATCCCTGGGTACAATGCATGTATCTCAATGGACTCAGCCTAAATGTGGTTCAGTTCTCCCAGCTTAACAACTGTGACACACTTGAAGCCCTGTACTGTGAGGCTAAGGATGCAGAAGAAAAGAGTAACACTATCTGGGCCGCCGTGCAGCATACCCACAAGGGAAAAGAACTTAAGAAGGAGAATTCCATCTGTAACCATGGAGTTAAGAGACCCTGGCCCAGGGACTCCAACCAAGGTGGATCCTCCCACTATGGTCAAGGACAACCCAATCCTTCTGGGCATCTGGCCCAGGGATCCAGCACCTACTAACTTTGGTAAACAGAGGCTATCAATCTTGTAGAGGACAACACCAAAGGTAGTGGAACCCTGGTCAGGACCATATCAACCACCTTGTCATCAATTTCAACAATCCCCTTCCCTTTAGCTCCACATCAAATAAAGTGATTCCAGTCTTTTATTGTATTCCTTCACTTTTTGTAGAAATTATAGTGTAGCCTTAATTAACACAGGGGAAAACAAAACTCTGGTTGCTAGTTCCTTTGCAGACACCCATTGGCAAGAAATAATTCTGTCTTCTACCAAATGGGTTATTCTTTCCAATATTAAATCTCTCTCCACAGAGGGAGAGGCTAAAAGTTTACAAGTGAATCTCACCACTCTGCTGTATACCATTAAGTCCCAATCATACCAATGAATAAATACAATATAGTGTTGGGTTTGGACTGGGTAAAGATTCATAAACCATACGTGGACTGGGACTCTTCAGTACTCTTGATTTAACAAAATGGAGTGATACACAAGATGTACCCCCGCCTACACAATCAACTCCTTAAGGATTGCGTATTTGTGAAGATTTTAGAAACAGAAGAAAAGAAAAAAAAATTGATCTTGACTCCTATCAATTCTTGGTCATCTGCCACAAACCCAAACCTAAATCACAGGTCCATGACCCTAGGGTTCAACAACTTCTTGACCAATTTCCCAAGGTATTCTGATAAAAACTAGAGGGTCTCCCACTAAAACAATCCATCAAGAATAAGATTGAACTGAAATGGACTATTACTAAGGCCTGGCCACTTTACAGATAACGCCTGTTGAAGAACAAACCCTGTTGAAACACCTTGAAGAGGCAATAGCCCAGGGAGCCATCCAACCATCCTAGTTACTGTTTGGAGTGGCTGTATTCTTTTTTGCTAAGAAAGATGGTTCTCTGCGGTTAGTTACCAATTACTGGGCCCTCAATGAGGTCACTATCAAGAACAAGTATTCTCTACCTCTCATAGAGGAACTCTTTGACAAGCTTGGATTGGCAAAATACTTCAGCAAGATTGACCTAATATCCAGATACAAAAAAAAATGTGTCTATGAACAAGACATACACAAAACCGCCTTTTGGACCAAGTTTAGTTTCTTCAAGTGTTTTGTTCTAAATTTTGGAATAACCAATGCTCTGTCTACATTACAATGTTTATGAACAAGATATTCAAAAAACACATTGGCAAGTACGCCTTAGTTTATTTGGATAATATAATTATCTACTCCCCCTACTTTGAACACCTAAAGGATGCTGCTTCAGTGCTCTTGGTACTCCAGGACAAGAACCTCTTAGCTAAACCCACCAAGTGAGAGTTTTTTAAACAAGAGGTTAATTTCCATGGACATGTTGTCACTAGAGACAGTATTTTACCCAACCCTGACAATGTCAAGGCCGTTGTAGATATACCTCCTTCTTGTAACCAAAAGGAACTTAGAACCTTCTTTGGTATGTTTGCTTATATGAGAAAGTTCATCAAGGACTGCAGCAAGCTGACTGCCCTGTTAAACCAGTTGATAAAAAATAAAAGAGTATTTGAATGGGCCCCCTTGAAAGAAGTTCATTTTGGTAAGTTAAAAGAATGTTTTTCAACTGCTCCCAAATTACAGTATCCACAAGCCAACAAGTTCTACCAAGTAGAAACTGACAATTTGGTTACTGCAATAGGCAGTTTACTTTGAATAATGACACCAGGAGGGACTTTCTTTCCAGTGGTTTACAAGTTACAAAGGTTTATAGACGGGGAGCAATGCTACCCTATCCATGATAAGGAACTCCTGGCCATGTACCACTACCTAAAAAAATGGTGTTGTTATCTTGAGTCCGGAAAGAAATTCCAAACACTAACAGACCAAAAGTCTTTTTTTTAAAAAACACAGGCTCACCTCTCTTGTATCCAGCCCAGTGGTTAGAAACCATCAAACAATTTAATGTCAAAGTAGTCTATAAGCCTGGAAAGGAACTTGTTACGGCAGATGCCCTCTCAAGGCTGTACAGTTGTAATCCACAAGTAATAAAGGGGCTGGATCCTGACTGGCCAATGCTCATCTTAAGACAAGTTGAAAAAGGGTTCCCACCAGGGAATACCCCTTAAACCATCAAAAAGGTTGTCAAGAACCGCTATTTTTTTGTAAGTAAAAGACATATCCTACACCAAATCATGGAAGATAAGACCACCCTACTGTATATCCTAACTCACCAATGGGTCAATGCCATCCTTGAATATCACCAACAGATGGGTTGCGCAAAGTCACACAACCTTTAAAAATATATGAAGCACAAGTTCTGGTGGCGCAACATGCTAAGCAACATCATCAAAGCGCTTATGCAATGTGAACTGTGTAAAAAAAGTACCGTAAGAGTCCTACACTCCAAAAATTGGTCATATCCAGATCACTCAATGAACTGTTCAAGGCCTGGGCACTCAACAATGTGGGGCCAATGCCAACCCAGGATTCCAACCCAAAGACCTATATTATTACCACAATCAATTACGCCACTTGATGGCTGGTAGCCCAAGCTATCAAGCAACACAGGGGAGCTGATGTAATAATGTTCATTGTAAAGAGATCATTGGCTGCTTTGGCACCCCTAACCTACTCATCACTGAAAGGGGACCAGAACTCACCAACACTACCATGAAAGCCTATCTAGGAACCACAATATAACGCAGTTTGTTATCACTCCCTACCACCCACAGGACAATGGTTGCATGGAGAGGCTCAATGGCTCTTAAGTCATAATCCTCTCCAAAATATCAGCCAACAAACCAACAAAGTGGGCCAAACACCTCCCCTTAGCTCTAGCTGTATGCATATCCCAAACCAACCGCGGAACAGGGTCATCCCCTTACAAACTTATCTTTGGGGAGAAACCCAACCTTATCTGAACCGAGAATAAGGTAAAACTCCATATTCCCAAGACCATTCTGGATCTAAAGTCCTGGTCCATGGATTTGTACTGGGAACAACAACAGGAATAGGAAACTAAACAATTTCAAGAGATCTAGGAACCTCTTAAGAACCTCTTGAGCTAGCCAACAAGGTATGGGTGTTAAACCAAAATAAAAATAAACTACAACCTAAGAATATGGGCCTCTTTGTGATCATTAACACCAACCTAGACTTGAATACCTGAAAATTCTAAAACCTCCTTCCTCCACAAAGGTTACAAACCCTACATCACAACCAACTACGCCTTGTCAAAGCTCATCAAGCCCAAAGAGAATCCCAACTACTGGCAATAGACTAACAGCTAGAGAAATACCAAGCCCAAGCTGCCCCTGTGGCCCCAAAAGAGGGTTGTTCCTGAGGCTATTAAGGTGTTGTAGTACCAATCTCAATCCTTAAAATTGGTGAATGCACCTAACCCAATCAAAGAAACAGATATTGAGAGCCCACCAATAATTGCCTTGAGAAAGGATCCACCTGATCCATTTACAATTAACTCTATTGAATATCCCCTTTCCTTTAAGTACAATAAGTATTCTTTTAAATAAACTTCTTCTTCATACCATCAAATCAATCAATCACCACAATATCCTTACTTTTAACTTTTAAACAACTTCCCCAAACTGGACTTGTGCGTAACACAATCCTTAACACCAGTCCCCATAATTTTGACCACCTCCATACCTTACCTGAAAGCAAGCCTCTCTATAGAATTTTTACAAGGATCATGGCCAATTGTGGCAGATAGTTCATGTCTAATGACATAAAACTTTACTAAAAATGTAAATCCATTGACTATCTATCAACTACCCCTACTATGCTCAAGGTAGCAGTTGGTTAGTGCAATTAAATAATGTCTTGCTTGAAGATACTTAGTAAACTATGTACTACAAATGTATCTTCTTAACCTTGGAAACTGTCAGTAGCTCTAATGGTTGTTTGGTCCTAACTGAACTAAAACATCAAGTTCTTGCCCTATGAGATGGTCTACAAGTATCAACTTAAGCTTAATGTAGCATCTAAAGGTCTCAAACTGATTGAGCCTAATACTGTGCCCAAGGGTTTTCAAGTCACTTATCAATATCAAACTATTAGGAACTAGCCCACCAACCAGGAAAATAAACAAATCAAGGAGCAGTACACCCCAGAAATAAGCAGATACAAAATTAAAGACAAGGTTGAGTCCTCAACTTAGACACCTCCAATTTACAGCCTGGTAAGATTAGACTGTATGTGGCTATTGAGGCCCACTAAAATTTCAACACCTACCAGTATTTTGGTATGGTAAGCCTACAACTCAAAGGCAACATTCAAATATAAAGCCGAAACAATTTATATAAAACCTACTATAGGCAAAATTTGAATAAAAAATAATTAGTCCTTAAAATAATTAATCCTAGACAAAATTGTTTGTTTTCATTAAATAAATATTTAAACTGGTTGAATTGCGGCCTTGCCCCCCCCCCTAGTTATAAATAGAAGCATGACACAAGAATTAAGTCAAACTTCTTTACAATCCATACTTTTATTGTGGAAATTTGGTTCTCATTATTGAGGTTATCTTATTTATTCTAAAAGCAAGTCATATTGATTCAACTAAGGCAACATAAAAAACAAATAGGTTCTTATATAAAACATGTATCAGTACTTAAAGATTAGATATGTTTATTATGTTAAACACTTTTTCATTAGATGGTAATGAGTTTTTGAACTGTATGATGATAATATTTTGGTGATGCAAAAGAATGATATTCTTTACTGCATTATCTAGCAAACATAAGAGTGGGAAAAAGCAAGAGCCTACTGTGCTGGTTAAGCTTATCAGGTGGCAAATAATTTTTGTAGATCAATTTTTCTCTGCATCATTCTTTAACTTCTCTAAAAATTAAACCAAGTTGCAAAGGCAACTTTTAGTCCATTAATATGGAAAACAACCTGAGTGTTTTAAACTTGAAAGCCAATTAAAGTCTTAGGATACCAACTAGAGCCCCATTTTGACCAGATCTCAATTGATGCAGAGAACTTATTATTAAATTGCTCATCTTCAAAAATTATTAGCAGGCTTTTCAATCTCAAAGATTTATTAGTTTGTTTATAAAAAAAATAGTTGTTCTATTCAGTTTTGTCCTAGAAAAAAAAATCTAGAAAAAGCCACAGAGCAGCAATGTGTCAGGCTTACCATCCCAAAAAATTGGTGTATGTTCCATTACTAAAAAATTAATTATCAAAATCTGCAACTAATCTTGATATGATTGTGCAAAAGCTGCCATAACTAATAGGAGACTACCACACCAATCTTGGATGAAATACTCCAGAAGCATCAGAAAATCACCATTAATCTTATTCTGAGAAGAGGGTAAAACTCTTTTGGAATTTTTTTCAGGTAGGCATATCTTAAGGTATGACTCTACATTGTTCTTCAAAACCTTCTGATTAAATCTTGTTTGTTGCTTGTTGTCCTCAATTCTTTTATTTGAATATATCTCTTAATCTAGATTCTTCTTGTTTCCCTTAATGACCTTTGTCGCAATCCTAGGACAATCACATCCCTTCATCACTCTTTTTTCTGATTGTACTGTCTCTACTTCAATAACTTAGATTTATTCTGCCTTGTGTAATAAATCCATCAACTATCCCCCTTAACTTTTTGTATGCCCAATTACAGTGATACAGTGATAGGATTATTCTGATATTTAATGAAGATTTAGGATTGAAATAAAGATCAGATTATGGGATGTGATGTGATGGTAATAATTCTATTAGATTCTTCCTAAATTGTTATATTCTTCTCAAATCTTATCTCCAAGATTGTATAAAAAATTTATTTGCTCTAAAGAAAATTTATTTGATAATAAAAGTTTTAGCAAGGTCATTTATAGCATTTATATTAAAACTCTTGATAATATTAGTTGCTTTTTAGTTTTAAAAATATAACCAAAGAGAATTCTTATCATATTAATATATTGATTATCTAAATCTTTTGAGATGTTTTACTTGAGCTTGAGTGGTTTAATTTATTAAGATTAGGTGATATAATTTCTTGGCATATGGCCCCCATAGTACTTAGATCTTTCATCTCTATAAGGTTATACCAATTCAGATGATGAAATTTTTAGTCTATAGGTGATCTAGTATTGTATAGTTTGATATTTTAAAAGATCTTCTGTTAGAGTAGGGTAGGATCATTAAAGGGTGGTTGATTAGCTGGTTGGTTCAATGATTGATGGTGTTTGATTTATGAGTTTAGAGAATAAAATATTGTGGTTTGATAAGATGAGAGGTGATATTATAGTTTCTATTTATTTAATAGGATCAGTATTTAATTTATGATATACATTAGGTATTGATTACTAGACTGGTTTTATTTTTTGAGAAGAGTATCTACTGATAATTTAATCGCGAGTTGTGGATGATATTTTTTAACTACAATTACTAATAAAATCTATATGGTGTATTAGTTTTATAGGGTGATTTTTTTTCGGTAGGTGAATTTTGAAAACCTTAAAAAATAGTTTTTTATTAGTTGATATTTAATATAGGTTTGATTTAGTTTATTTAAATCAAAGTTCCCATGCAAAACTTTTTTTGAAAATCACTACATGATTTTCTACTCTGGTTAGAATTGATTTAAACGTTTCTCCGTGTGCAGAAAATCTATGATTTATTGTTTCTCCTGGTTTGGGATTGAATTCATGGGTTAGTAAGGTGATATTTTTATATTGGTATTATGTGTAACGAACTCGACTATTGATCAGATTAAGAATTAAGAAGTAGGTTGGTAGACTAAAGTTTGAAGTAACTGAAGGTTGAGTTAATTAAAAATCATCTAATTATGTACGAAAGGTTAGTTATCGAAGTTTAGATTGGTATCAATTTAACTCAAGAACGGTAGTTTATAAAAATTTCTCCGTTTTTTTAGAATTTTTATAGTTAGTTAATTTAGATCACCCAGAGTTTTAGAAATGGCAAACATTTTTGAAGACCAGTGACTTGCTACGTTTCTGGTCCAAATGGAACTTTATTCTAGTAGATCGCTTTTCGACTAAGTAATATCTCGAGTTTTAAAAAATTAATGAACCCAGTAGTGTCTCATAGTATTTTTTTCGTGTGAAAATGTTCGCTCTAGATTATCCCGACAAAAATATTGTTATAATAAAGAAATCCGCAGATTAAAAACTTTATCGGGAGTTTTTGATATCAACAGTTTTAATTTGGCCGATTTATTTCTTAGATATAATATTTAGTAGTCCTTGGAGGACAGGATTAATTATAGTATCGAGTGATCTATATATTTTTGATGTAACTATTAAAAAAGTAATACAAACCGTCCAATTGATTTAGTAACTAATAGTAAAATATTAAAATTCTCTGGCGATCTACGTACGGAAAGTCTCAAATTCTAAATTGTTTCGATTGACAGTGTTTACTTGTCGAATTTTTTGTCACCTTTTAATTGATAAAAACAAATCGCTAGTATTTTTAAGACTCGACTTGACTCGAATTTAATTTTCATTTTACTATCTAATAAGAGAAATCGATGGGCCATGAAAATTCTATTAAAACAAATGAATACTATTCATCTGTTTTAATAAGATTTTTACAGGGTTTTTCAACCCAATTCATAGGTCTCTTGATTCAACTAGTAGATGCCACAGCTCAACTTAAATATTTTTAATTAAATTTTGCATTTTTTCCATTTTAGTTTTTAATATAGAAGATAATTGAGAAGAGTTAAACTCAAGATATCAAGACATTTTATTAGTATATTACAGCTATTGTAAGAAAGATTTTATAAAGATTTATATATTGAAGTAGAATACAAGGTAAACTCAATGAAAAATATGCAAGTTGAGCTAGGATATCTACTAATTAAACTAAGAGGCCTGTGAATTGGGCTGAAAACCCTTGTATAATCTGTTAGATTGGTTTTAAGATTAATAATAATAGTAATACTTGTCAATATTTAATTGTTATATTATATCTGAAAAAGCCTACCAATTATATCTATAGTTTCTTATTAAACTATAAAAAAACAAAGAAAATCAAGTAAATGATCTAATTTTTAAAGTCAAGAACTTTGATTAAACTAATCAATTTTCAAGCTAAGTCTGTAAAATCCAATTGATGGAAAAATTTATTTTCTGTAAATGGTGAAATCTAATCCTAAGAGTTAAGGAGACTATTTAAGCAACTCCTTTGAAAAAAAAATAATAATAAGCAAGTATATGAATATTGCTTATTATATAGACGGCTCTTGTTTCTACAGGAGTTTAAATTATTTTCATCTTATAGTCTAGGATTAAACTATGGTATGCCAAAATTTCAAAAAAGATTTTTTTGAAGTGTGCTAGAGTAAGCAGATTGTCTTTTTTCTTATCTAAGTAGCTTTTAGATTAATATCTAAAAGGCTAGATTAAATTAAAAG
>CAOJZF010000190.1:0-16386 GCA_948465475.1 Thalpophila matura
ATCTTAATCAATCATCTTCACAAGTATATAATCTATAAATTTAGCTCCTCTGTTTCTATAATCAATAAACTTGAATAAATGTGATTTGTTAAAAAAATTCCTTATCTGTAGTAGAGGTTCATCAATCTAACGAGCACTTATATGTCCTATAACTACAACTTTTTGCCTATTTTACTCGAAAAAGTCCCGACTTAATTTTGAATAATTCTTTTTTAGATTGAAATAATCAGTATAAAAAACAAAGCAAAATGCAATAATAAATGGATTTGTATAAGAAAATTTTAGATGTATATTAAATTTAAAGTTACGCTTACTGAAATTGGGACATATCTTTTTATAAAAAATACTGATGCGACCACGGCAATAGAGGAACAATTTGGAAATTAATATCAGGCTAAGTGCTTTAAGTTCAAACTTTAGGAAAGTTTACAACAATAAATAACTAAATTAAGATACAAAAGAAAAAGAAGTTTTTCTAAAATTATGATGTAGTAAGAGTTCCGAGTTGGACCTCTTTTTTAAAATCAAGGGGAAGACACTATAGATAATTCTACTAATATGACTCACGTTAGTGATATTAAACGGCATAAGTTTCCTAAATATAGAAGTTATGGTATACATTAGGTGTTTCGTCTTAGCTGCCCTATGACAAAATCTTTGGTGTCGGCTTTTTCCAGCTAACTAAGCTTCTTCTAACGGAAAAGGTTTGGTATCACCTATTTGGCGGTAATTAAAAGCGAATCGGTTTTTAATCCCCATGCGATAGTTATCATTTTAAGCTTATTGCTCATTTATAGATTAAGTAAAGTATACGCCACTCTGTTTGTCATCAAGTGAAATACAGTAAACCACTGTCTACCTTTTAGGTATACTCAACTGGCGAAAAAAATAATCATCTTCAATTGTATCATTCAGAAACTAGATTAACCTCCCTCACCTCCACCTTCCCAACATCACCAACCGCCGCCTGAAAATAGATTGGCACCGAGTGCCGGACTTCACTAGAGACATGGGTGGGTTTAATTTCAAAACTGAATATTCTAACTATCATCAGTAGTTCTTTATCTTAATCCGCTCTTCTATAATATCTGGTATCGATTAATATTAACAATGACTACTCACCATTAGTCTATACCATCCTCTTCTCTTTAGCTAAAAGTTACGATAGTTTACTCTATCATCAAGTCAATTTCAAAGACTTTAAAGGAGATTCCTATTTGGCAAATAAATTTAATCAAGTACAAAATTAGTAGATGAATTTAGTTTTTGGAACATTTAGTGATCCAACTTAAATTTTAGTATGATCTGCAGTGAGTGCTCTTAGTCAGGTTCGTAGCCGCAGTTTAGAAAACCAAGTAAAAGGAAGTTTTAATCTAAGTTTAATTCGTATGTCGATATTAAGCCTTAGAAGTTACTTTGCAATAAGAGTGGTGATATCAGAGGATATTTTTAATTTGATTTAATTTAATTTATTCTTTTTAATTTAAAGTTTATATAATTTTAATTTACTAAAAAATTAATCTTTTTTTTGTTTCCTTAAGACTTAGATTTGTAACCTCCAGTTGACACCAAATTTCGTTGAACGAGGTAGCGCCGAATCGGAGTGTCTCATAATAAGTAGCACATCCTTATCTTCAACTTAAACAACGAGAATCCCAATGCGATATTAATCTTTCCAATCCAGAGTATATATAGCATACAGAGGCTGACCAATCTAAACATAAAAAAACATTCATCAATTTTTAAATCAACTTTAAGTAGTATAAATTACTACCGCTGAAATTTCAATTTAGCCCAAAAGATACTCAAAGTATTAAATTATCATCGATGGCATCCACCACTTCCCAAACCCATTTCCCTGGTTCAGCTAATACCAACTTCGAACAAACTTTAGTGAAGGATTCCGTCCTATTCAAATCCCGCATGACTTCAAGGAGATCCAGTTTAAGTTCCACCAGTTCCGGTAGTTCAACTAGGAGTAATCGATCCGTCTCATTTGACTCGCAAGTTTATATTAAAACTTTTACCGCCACCAGGATCACTCCCCTCGAGAAGGAGGAGGGGGCTATTGTACTAGGGGAGATTGAAACCCCACTGAAGATGATGGGGTCCTGTGTGATAAAACCATCCCTCGCCAAGTCCATCGCAAGACTCTTCAGGATCATTTTCATCTCCCCTACTCCCCAGTCGGCCAAATCTTATATGAGACCACTCTAAAAAACAGTTTCATCATCAAAAAAAACAAAAACTACTAACCTCATTAACATCATTGGTCACTATCTGACCACTATCCCTTTCTTTGTGAAAAGTTCACACCTGTAAACATAATAAAAAAAGTTCAGGAACTTATCCATCAACATACTTTGTTACTTCTTTTACCAATATCTTTCGTATATAAAGTTTTATAGCATCAATATTTAAATTTTATATTGAAAGATAAATAAAGATATTTTCCTGGAGCTATCCATGTCTTTCTTCTTTAATGCATTTTTTAGAGTAAGATAATTGATTATAAAGTATTTATAAATTGATTGCATTTATTCAGTTTAAAGTAAATTACTATGCCTACTAAAGAAGAGTTCAATATTAGATATGAAAAATCTTTTAGTCTAAAATGAAGCATTGAAATAGATAATAAACTATCTATTTACAAAAGAAATTTTTTGTTTCATTACATCTCCACTAGTTCCCCTTTTTTACATACCAAAATTTTATAACCATCATCCTTATTGTTATACCTAAAAATATTATCTTTGTTCCCCACTATCTATAAATAATTAATAATGTCTAATGAATTTTCATAGAGTTGAAGCAAGACTTTAATAAGTTTATGACATAAAATAATCATTTCAAAAAAACAAAAAGTATGTTTTGGTATCAATTCACTTTAAGACAAATTGTAATGCTAAAAATTACAATGAATTAAAGGTGTGACATTATCCAATTATCTCATCTAATTCAATGTATAGTAGACTAATATATCTTAGATATAGTTTTTCTAAAAGTATATTATATCTTTGTAAAGAGTAATATTATCCGCACTTTTATTTAAAAGCTCTATAAGAGTTAGCAAAATGATTAGATTGTTGTACATGATCTGATATTGCACTGTGTGATATAAATGAAATATGTAATTATAAGAATAATTAAATAAATTGAATTTACAAATAAGATGTGATATAATATATTATAGATAAATTCACACTGATCTATGAAATTGGCACTAAACTGACAACCTAATTGTAAAACACAAATTCTGGTCTTCACTTAGTTCTATAAAATAGGATTTCTTTTTTAAATCATCAAGGTTTAAAATCTAGTACTTAATTAAGTTCAACCAAGAAGAGAGCACTAGCAATAAATGTTAATAAATATTTTAAGGCATCTGATAGAATGTTAATTACCAATGCCTAGTCTGTAAAAGCAAGATTACAGAAATAAAAAAGACAGTCTATGCCTATAATGGACCAATAAAGAAACCAGACTGTTGTATTTATACACTACTCCTTATCAGTTCATCAAGTCTAAAAAGATCTAATCAATCTTACACGGCGCTCCGCCAACTAAACTTATAAAATTACAGCTTAGCGCCTTAAACTGATTATCTCCTCAGAGATTATCCGGTGTTGATTGATTATAAAATTAAATTGGTAATCATAAAATAGCGCATTGGCGCAGTTCTCAGTTGATCCTAGGTTTACCAATCAGATAATACAATCACAGATCACCAGTGTAAATTATCTTGGCCTCAATTTTATATAACAGCGCGCCAGCGCAATTCTCTTGGCCTCAACTTCAACAAACCGCGCACCAGTGCACTTTTTAACCACTTTGATTTTTAATTAACCAAGATTGGCTATTATAAGAATATCTGATTATGCTACATAAAGTCAACCTGACTGGTGCTTCTGCAACTTCTTCCAATAGCCGGAACCTTCTAGAAGTAACGACAAGACACCAAACACTTCCCTATAGAATTGCCCTACTCAAGTATAAAAGCCTTATTTTCTTTCTTATAATAAACAACCTTTTCTTCATATTTATATTGTCTTTAAATTTGCTTTGTCTTATTTTGGATCACCTAAGGATAGATTAATATTGTATAAATATTGTCTTCCAGTACTTTTATTCTAAGAACTAGAGGTAATTGTATTATCTGAAATATGATAAACTAATTGTGGGATATATAGATTCCGTTGAAATAACTTAATATTAAGCTTTAATACAGTTGGTCCTCATACCTCTATATTGTTCACCAAGTCTAGTAAGACTAAAACACAACAATTTGGCGCTTATGGCTGGGAACTGTGACTCTGGTGATAACCCTTTTGCTTTGGCAGCTGAGGCATTGAATTAACTTCATAACTACTTTGCCTGGAACCACTCCAACTCTAACAGTTGGTCCACTTCACCTACTATAGCCTGTGAACCCCAAGCACTGTCAGTTTACAAACCCAAGCATCTTGCGGTCTCCAATCCTCTAAACTGGAAACCAATCCCACAGGCACAAATAGACATTAACAAGGTCAAAAGCCTCTCTGAGCAACTCCTTCACGGATATCAATATCCAGGATTGGATAGCATCAACCCTCAATTGGCTCCTATTGTTACACATCAATGGCATAATGAGCATTTCAATCTGTTCCAATCAATCTATAACTATAAACGGGTAGACTTAACTAAGTACCTCCAAAATCAACATAGTGTGGAATGCTACATACAAGAATTTGCTAACCCCGCACTACATCATCTCTACAAGTTGATAGCCCAACATACTATGGAGCTCAACAATGCTTATACTAGCTTCAATAATATCTAAAGTTCTCAACAAATTCTGACAAATAATGTCAATTAAGTGTTTAACAAAATCCACTTAGCTATCAATAACTCCACAAACAATGTTCAAATACTACAGATCAGAAATGACAAATTGATTGCCAAACTGAATAGTAAGATGAGTGAACTTATAACAAATCAGCTAAGCAATTTTGATGTTAATACAAACACTATATCAGAGTTACAAAACGTCTGCCAGGCCAACTATCAGGCCACCGCTTCCAACTCCTCACAACTAAGTACTATTTCTAAAGAGATAGAACATATCTCTAAATACTTATCAGAGGATGGTGAACTGCATAAAATACTGAAGACAAATTCTACAGCCTCTGGCCAAGCTACTGTCAACAGTTCTAAGAACTCTACAAGAATTGACATTCTAAAGCAGAAGATCCTGATGTTGGAAAATGTTAATAGGACCTTACTAAAACAGTATAATGACTTAAAGGAACAAACCGTTAAAAATGAAGCCTTTGAAAACTGGAAACAAACTGTTGAAGATAAATTAACATCCCTCTATGATTGTCAGTGTTGATGTGGCAATCATACCTCTGAGAGCAGCTAAAACAACAACTGGAAGGCTATAACTGAGAAAAGAATTGCAGCATTAGAACAAAATACTGGAAGCCCTAGCCTGAATCTATCTCAGATGGATGATCTCAGCAGTTCTAATGAAGTATTCTTCAATAGTCCCACCAACAAACCTCATAACTTCTACCCTCTCACTGCCAAGGAAGAAAATACCCCACCTAGGCCATTCAAACCACTTAACTTACCAAGTTTTGACCAAAATACTAATGTCTCAACTTTTGTAAGACTCTTTGAAACTCAATGCATGGAGCTACAGATTCCAAACAGGCATCAACCATGATTGACTGCCTAGATGAAGCCTTATTGAACTTGTCATACCACACCTCCCTCACAGACAATGGACCTATAAGGAAGTTTGTAAAGCTATAATCCAAGAATTTGGTAACCCTGAAATCATTCATTCCAGGAATATGGACTTCCTAAGCATATCTTTCAAATAAGGGGAAACAGTTGATGAATTTGCTGAACAGTTCTATGCGGATGCTCAATACTTGGCAGGAGTACAAGCCCTTAGCTCATTTGACACCAAGATTGCACTCAACCACGCACTAAAACTCCATAACAAGCTGTACCTTGCTATGCTTCCTTCATTCATCCACAACTTTAAAACCCACAAGATGATTCAATACTTGAAGAGAGCTGGACAGAAGTTTGGTATACCTATCCCCCAAAAACAAACACCATTTGGGGATAATAACTCACCTGACAAAACCCCTAACACCAGAGTAGAGAAGAGCACTGAGAATATTACATGCCACAAATGCTCAAAAAAGGGTCACTATGCAAACTCATGTCCTCTAAACAAATACCGTCACAAGAAAAAGGGAGTTCACTTCTTAGATCATTCAGACAGCAAGGAAAATGACTCAGACTTGGGAAAAGAAAGGGTAGCCTTGAATTAGGTTCATCAACAGCTACCCAACCTGTAGAACCTGACAAGATCTTCACCAACACTGCTGACAACCCCCTCTACCATTGTTCCAGCAACAACATTCTTGCCATCACACGCCAACAATCCCAACAAATTCTAGAGACCGCTATCAACAAAGTCATCAAGCCATACATCAAACAAGTCAATTTAAAACCTGAGGCACTGCCTACCCTGGAATCCACTCCCTTGAAGTCCATTAACATGTCCATCCCCTTAGAGACTTTGATATCACGGTATCCTTCAATAGGCAGAGAACTAGAAAAGGAACTCAACCCAGAGACGGATATACTACACCTTAATAAGTTCTCAGCTGAATCTCCAGTTGAATGCACTTACATTGATATATTCCTCAACAATATTCCCATTAGAGCTATCATAGATACAGGTACTCCGTTTAACATAATCTCTACTAAAATGTGTGAGAGACTAAAATTAAAACCAGACATTGACCATAGAAAAGAGTATGGCACCGCTGGAACTGACCGCACCACTTCTCAAGGGGCATTTAGTTCTCTACAGATTAGACTTAGCAGCGTAGTAGTCACTGCCCCAGCAGTGGTACTTCCTAACCTGAATTCTGATATACTAATTGGTACAAGCTTTCTACTAAGGTATGGAGTTATCATAAATCATGACTTGGGTACTATAAATGTCTTTTCTCAAGAACTCCCTATCCGCTATGCCTGTAGCAAAGAGGCTTCTCCAACTCAGAACTCCTTCAAGCTGGCTTTTCTGGATAAGGTGTTAATAATAAATTACTCGGGAAACAAACTATAACGCTCTAACCCTAATCAAATCTTCAAATCTAATGGGTTTCCCTTGCGGTCATTGGCTAATCTGTCTATCAAACCAAAAAGCCAAATAATAATCTCTAGCGGGATCACTATAGACGTGCCTAAAACTCTCATAGGCAAAATATTATCTCCCTACCAAGTATCACAGGTAGAACCTTTTGCTGCCCCTGGTATAATTCTTCCAAGGCATTGGAATATCTATATACTCCTGGATAATCTCATGGATTCCCTGATTACAGTGACCAAAGGACAGAAAATTGCATTCATTCACTTTACAGAGGCAGCCAGACTCCATAGGGTCAGTGAAATTGGCTCCCTAGATGAATTTAACATTCCTGTCAATGCAACCATGAATTTTATAGGCCCTGACCAGCTTGATCACTTATCAAGTGACCAAAAGAGACAAGCTTTAGATCTGTTTGAGAAGTACAAAGATGTATTTTCTTCTGACAATTACAACCTTGGCATGGCCAAAGGAGTCACATACTATATTGATACGGGAGACTCTGACCCAGTCCAACTCCAACTAGTTTGTAGGTCCCTTGCCTTGGAAGCAGTTGTAAACAAGGAAATCCAAGAGCTACTTGACAAAGAACTCATCAAACCTTCCTGCTCTCCTTGGGCTAGTCCGGTACTCATTGTTAAGAATAAGGATGGGAGAAATTGTGTTGTTATTGATTATAGACATCTAAACAACGTTAATAAGAAAGACAGCTATCCACTCCCTTGTATTGATGACACATTAGACCGGCTTGGAGGCTCAAAATTCTTTTTGGCTATGGATCTAGCCTCCGGCTACTGGCAGATCAAGCTTATGGAATTGGAGCAGGAGAAATGTGCTATGATTACTGCCTCAGAGCTTTACCAACCTACACGTATGCCTCAAGGGCTTTGCAACGCTCCTGCTACGTTTCAACAAGCCATGGACTATATATTGAGTGATCTCAAACTCTCCTGTTTACTGGTCTACCTCAACAACATCAAAGTTTTCTCCCGTATATTCAACAAACATCTCAAAAATCTAGAAGAGGTGTTTAGCCGGCTTGTCAAAAACAACATGAAACTGAAGCCTTCTAAATGTCATTTTTTCAAGTCTCAAGTCAACTATCTTAGGTTCATTATTGACCAAAATGGCCTTTTCCTGCAAAGCCCCAATATTGAAGCCATCAATAAGATGTCAACCCCAGCTAATAAGAGAGACATACAAGTTTTCTTAGGAATGATTGGTTACTACCAATGTTTTGTGCCCAACTTTGATACTATTGCAGGACCATTATTCAACCTTCTACGCAAAGAAACTACCTTCTTTTGGAGCTCAGCCTGTCAAGACTCCTTCACCAAACTTAAGGGCCTCCTTACAAAAGCCCCTATCCTTACATTCCCCAAATTTGATAAGGAATTCATTATCTAAACTGATGCTTCCCTTACAGCTATTGGAGCTGTACTCTTGCAGCTTGATAATGATGGAACAGAACACCCAATAGCCTACTGTTCTTGGGTCCTTGACGCCCACAAGAAAAATTACACAGTCACTGAGAAAGAATGCCTAGAAGTCATCTTTGCGTGCAAACAATTTTGGGTCTATGTACATGGCACTCACTTTAAAATATACACTGACCATGCCTCACTCTGTTGGTTACAAAATCTAAAAGAGCCCAAAGGACGTCTAGCTCAGTGGTCACTTAAACTACAAGCCTACAATTTTGAAATTCTTCATAGACTAGGCTCCCAACATCAAAATGCTAACAGACTTTCTTGGTTACCAATTGTCAACACAGTCATTGAGAAGTCGGATCGGCTATATGAACTCATCTTTAATAATAACTTTGAAGATGAACCACTAAGCATCCAGAAAACACTCAAGGCAATACAAAATAAACTTGTCTTGAAAAATAATCAACTCTTTTTTAGTGATAAGGACAAACTTCTATTATACCCCCAACTATCCAGCCACACCTCTATCATTCTCTAAGCATATAAGGCAGTAGGACATGGCGGTATCATGAAGACCCTTAGACAAGTCCAGTCACAATTCTGGTGGAAATCCTTAGTGGTGAATGTTTATAATATCATTCAATACTGCTCTATTTGCCAGGCCAACCAACCGTTTTCTAAATCAACTTCTTTCAACCTGGTCAAGCCTAAATTTGCCTTCCACACCGTCTCTATTGACCTTGTAGGCCCCCTCAATAAATAAGCTGGAGGACACAAATACATCATAGTTGCAATCAAAAATCTGATAAAATAGATTGAGGCCAAACCCATCCAAGACCTCTCTGCAAAGACTGCAGCCCGGTTTATACTTGAAAACATCATATGCAAGCATGGCTGCCCTCAATTAATTAAAACAGACAATGGCACTAATTTTAGGTCCCACATAGTCCCCCGTCTGAACAAGCTACTTGGGGTACAATCTGTCTTTATGGCCCCATACCACCCTGAAAGCAATGGCACAGTGGAACAAGCCAATGGCTCTCTAGTAAATATCATAAAAAAGCTGTGCTTAGATAATCAACAAAATTGGAGCAACCTCCTTCCTAGTGCCATGTTTGCCTACAACATCTCCACGCATACTAGCACCAAGTTCAGCCCCTTTGAATTACTCTATGGTAGAAAACCTGCTCTTCCGCTAATCCTACACCACTTTATATTGTCAAGAGAGGTCACTTATGAGAAGTATCTCAAGTCACTTGTATCAACTCTGGTATCACTCCAACTCAAGGCCTTCTCCAGCTCTTACAATAGCAAGATAAAGGATTTCAACAACGCAAATGACAAATGCTCACCAGTAAACGTCTTCAAGGTCAAGGACCAGGTCCTATACCACTCAACTTTTGGTCATCCTTGACCTCATAAACTTGATACACTCTGGGCAGGACTGTTTACCGTCATTGCAGTTGTTAATTGCAACATCTACTCTATTAAGGACAATGTTTCCATCAAATTATTAACCAAGTCCATGGGAAATTTCTGAAGTTGTTTAAACAGCTCTAATACCCACCTTAATTACAACATAGAATTCTTTACTACTCTGTTTATTTCTTATCTTATTTTTAGAAAAAATAAAAATAAATATATATATATATAATTAAAATATAACAAGATATCTGTTGATGTTTATTGTTGGCTATAGGAAGGGGGGGACACTATACCCTATGGACGGATAGGCTCTATCTCTCCATGGTCAATCCAATAACAAAGCTTGGCCAAATGGTATACTACTGTCATCTACCGCTGACGCTCTTCAAACTTCAGGTTCACATAACCCATCAATGGAAGACCTATGAGTGTAGAATTTAAGTACAGGACATGCATCCCACTAGTAGCTGGGAAACTAACCCCTAACAAAACCAAGTCCACTATCATATCCTTCACAAATTGGTAAGGGGCTGCAATGGGTAACTTAAAGCTGACACTATGTTTATAAACGTTGTCCATCAACTGGATCACCTGCGCAACAGTCTCAGAACCAACACTCACCTTCTGAACTATCAACTGTCCCAACATTGCCATGTAACATAACGCTCGGTCCCACTGATTTGCCTCCAGACTGTTCTGGATCATAATAGACAATTGGTTCATACGACAATAATGACCAGACTAATAATTGACATCAAGTACACCCTGGAAGTTTGGAGAAGGATCTAGTTTAGTGGCCCAGAGCTGTATACACCATCCGGCATAATCCAAAGCAGCAAAACTAGCCTCTCTAACGGAATCCCTAGGCTCATTGGAAGGATTGGGGAAATCAGCAAGATCACTGACCCACAAATTGATAAGGTTGGCGACCTCATACCCCAAATGACTGTTGTTTCCCAACGTAAACTGCTGATAAATGGACTCCGCAGAGGACAACAACCGCAAATCCTGTATGAACTTGTACAAGGAATCAGTCAAATAGAACCAGTCTATAACCAGCTCACCCACAGGAATATCCAAGGAATCCATTGCATTCACCTCAGAAATAACAAGCCCCAAAGTGGTGGTCATTTCTAACAAGCGCTTAGCCCAAGTACAACAAGACACACCAACAGCAGCAATCAAGGACTCAAGATTGTTGTTTGGGCTCATAAAATTGGCTCAAAGCCCAGCACCACTACTACCAGGCATCTCCAATATTATAGTTGAAGGCACAAAGGAGACCTTGCTCATAGTTTCAGATGCCCCCTCTGTCCCAGTTCTCCAGACAAAGTCTTGATCAGCATGACACTTGATATGATGACAATAACGTTTATAAATTGCCTGCCATTCCTCAATCAATAAACCCAAATAATGGGTACAATCCTCAGCAGACATAGACTCTAAAAATTGCTTGTAACGTAAAGACATTCTTTAAAAATATTATAGTCTTGTCAAGTTGGGGGGAGTGTTGTATTTATACACTACTCCTTATCAGTTCATCAAGTCTAAAAAGATCTAATCAATCTTATCCGGTACTCTGCCAACTAAACTTATAAAATTACGGCTTAGCGCCTTAAACTGATTATTTCCTCAGAGATTATCCGGTGCCAATTGATTATAAAATTAAATTGGTAATTATAAAATAGTGCATTGCCGCAGTTCTCAGTTGATCCTAGGTTTACCAATCAGACAATACAATCACGGCTCACCAGCGCAAATTATCTTGGCCTCAATTTTATATAACGGCGCGCCGGCGCAATTCTCTTGGCCTCAACTTTAACGAACGGCGCACCGGCGCACTTTTTAACCACTTTGATTTTTAATTAACCAAGATTGGCTATTATTAGAATATCTGATTGTGCTACATAAAGTCAGCCTGACTGGTGCTTCTGCAACTTCTTCCAACAGCCAGAACCTTCTAGAAGTAACAACAAGACACCAAACACTTCCCTATAGAATTGCCCTAATCAAGTATAAAAGCCTTATTTTCTTTCTTATAATAAACAACCATTTCTTTATATTCATATTGTCTTTAAATTTGCTTTGTCTTATTTTGGATCACCTAAGGATAGATTAATATTGTATAAATTTTGTCTTCCAGTACTTTTATTCTAGGAACTAGAGGTGATTGTATTATCTGAAATATGATAAACTAATTGTGGGATATATAGATTCCGTTGAAATCACTTAACATTAAGCTTCAATATGGTTGGTCCTCATACCTCTGTATTGTTCACCAAGTCCAGTAAGACTAAAACACAACACAGACTAAGACATAGCAAATACAGTTATTAAAAACAGTATCAAGGGGGCTAGGCTACCCAAACTCTTATTATTTGGAACCCAGCTGCTATTAACCTATCTATAAAACTAATTGAGATATCATGGATGATTTAGGGCTAGATAATTATTTTAAGCACCCAATTATGAAAGTTCAGCTTATTAAGACTATATTCCTTATTATTGACTATTAACTATGCCCTAGGGGGCTAAGTTATTGGAACTTTGCTCCTTTAAAAACCGCTCCTCAAAAAAGAGATTTTCCTCCTTTATTTCTCTAATGATATTGCTAATGTCACATCTCACCTCTGCCATCCATATTTATTATTCTACTAACTAAGTTAACAAAATCTGTTACTTATCAGTGTTGGAAACAAGCTACTAAACTATTGGTATTGTAACTGTGTAACTTTCATTGTGTTATTTTTAAGTTTAGGCAACTCAATATTGTTTTTTATTGATGGAGATTGTTGGGTTCTTTTAATCATCCACATTAATTTTTTGGTTAAAATTCTGACAAGGCTTTCAACATTCTATATTATCAATTGGTAGAAGATCTGCAAGAAACTTAAGGTTTTTAATCTTTAACTTCTAAAGGAATACATTTGAGATTTTTAGGGACAGAATTATCTTCTTAAATATTAAAAGACATCTAAATTATTCTTGCAGTTTGCTAATAAGTTCTAGTGAGCAGCACCTAATATTAAATTTTATAGAACAAAAGTAGAATTACTAGGACAGCCTTAGATACTATCATAAAAACATGTTTGATTGACGCTCTTAGGTGGAAAACAAGATTATAAAACTTATTAATAAATAATGCTAAGATATATGTTAAATTAATAAAGATAATATTGACAAGATTTATGGCTTTCTTAACTAAAAGTTAAATCCAATTGAAGCCTTTCTTAGTAAGACCTTTTTCTGAATGTTTTTTTTAGTGTACTCTTTTTGTTCTTTTTTGAATACTTTGGATTTATTACCTAAAAATCATTATAGAACTCTTATATCTTTTAGCTCCATTAATTTTTTCTAGTTTCTTAGTTTATATATGTCTATTCTATTAAGATAGAATACAATTTGGTTAGTCAACTGAAATTCTACTATATTTTATCAAATAACTATTGCAAAATGACCTCAGCATTCCTTATCACTAAGCTCAAAAATGCACACATTCATATTGATTGTAATATAAGCTTAGCAAGCTGTTCCAATTATTTTAAGGAAACATACTACACTTTTTTTTCTATCAAACATCTGATATATACAATTATTACAACCCTATAGCTCTTAATAAAGGCCAATATTATCTCTGGGGTTCCTACAATTTCCAGGGACTATAACCACAAAAAAAAGTCTCTTCTACAAACCTCTGCAATGGATACATTCCTCTATAGTTCCTACTAACCTTTTGATAACTTCATCCCAAGTTTTATTTGGCCACTTCCATAAGTGCAGTCTTCTGCAATAGACTTATAGTCAATTTGCCAAATACTGTTTGACCAAAAAATTTAACCATCATGGTTTTCTTTGCACTCCATAAAATAAAGTAACTCATTGGATCCTTCCTAATCATCATCAATGGTGTTGATGTGTGTAAAATAAGCAATTACTATTGTAATTATTCTTATTCCTAAATCTTATTTAGGAATTGCTCAGAACCTTCCACAAATAAAATATTGTAAAAATAAAGTTTGAGTAAAAGCTACCATTTAACATGTTTTATCATCATTTTTCAACAATAAGTATAAAAATTTTATAAATTTTTATAGATCTAAAACCTTATTTACTAATAATTTAATTTAATATAACTATCAGCTGAAACTTCTTTACCATAGCCTCCCACTGATCTTATGTTGGTATTGTCTACCTTTAAATTATAAAAGGTCCCAGCTTTCTCCTCAGAGCTCATAGAATTGTTTTTTAACAATAGGTAGTATTTTCTTTCCTCTACTGGAGCTTTGGTCTTGTGGGTAAAAAGAATTATTTTAATTTATTTATCTTATCCTACTACTATACTAAACTTACTCTTTTCTGTATTAAAGAATATGACTTGCATGGCAATCAAAAACCTGTTCTTTACATTTTACATACAAAGCTTTAAGTTTTAACAAAAGTAGAATCATACTTGTTAAGATATTTCTTTATAACTTTAATTTCAAGATCAAGAAATTTTAGGTTGGAGAAATGAATTTATTTGATCTTCTTGAGCCTTTAAATTAGCCTATCAGATTACTGAATATTGCAGGTGCAAAGAAAGATTGATGTCTTGTATAATATAACATAATATACAATGATTGTCTTTAATGATTTAGTTTATTCTATATATATAATTGACTGGTTCTATAATACTGAGAATATTTATAGTTGTTTTTTGAAAACTAAGCTTAGGAGAAACTAGAACTGAGGAGCATAAGTTAAAACAGTGTGTAAGGAGATTTAAGGCATATGGCTCTGTCCCAACAAATGTATAATAAATGGTAGGGGTGATAAAAAAAGAAATATTGTACTAAAAGTAAGTCCATTTTTATAATTAACTAATCCTTCTTCAATCATCTAATTTTTAAGAAAAACTTAGGTATGTTACAAGGGAAAAATTTTGCAATGTGAATGAATTTCAATTTAGTAATTTTTTTTCCAACTACTACTTTAATAAGCTTTACATATTATCATAAGTAGCAATAATAGGAACATAATGCTTACCCCACCACTAACAGCAAGGTCTGATATCTTGCAAATATAGTTATGTCCCTCCCTTAATTGTTCATAAATTTTAAGAAATCAAACAATATTAGGTTCAAGGCCTTTTAACAGATGTTTATTATGTCTTGTTCAGAGTTTTGATATAGACTTTTAGTCTATTGGTAATGATGTTGAAATCTGGTACCAGGGTATTATTAATTATCTTTTCCCAACGAGAAGTTATTAAGAAAGGTTATCAGACCTCTCCTTGGCACCACTAAGGCTAGGTCTTGTCTGACCTCTGTTGTGAGTTTCTCTAGGAATGACTTAAGTATGGTAAAAACCAAACATTAAGAAATATAATTATGATTTCATATTAAGTTTATCTGAATAAAATCTTGGTATGAGATCTAGCTTGTTCTAGGTTTAGAAGATTTATATTTAACTTAGTTGGCCTTATTTCTCAAAAGTTCTAGCTAGATAATTATTTGTATAAAGTTTGCTTGAGGTTGATCATATAGGCCTAAAACCTGATAAGTTATAATTCTATCCAACTATTATCTTCTGATAATCTAATAGACTTTTATCTCATATCTTCTGGATTTTTTGTAATTGCTTAAATTTCTTGCCTGAAAATTGATCTATTTCTGAATGATTCTTGAGAATGAAATATTTAAAATACTAAAACAACCAAAAAATAATCTAATTATCTGCTTTGGATTAGATTTTTCCCAAAATTCACAAAGGTTTTTTAAAAGTAGGACTACAAGACTTGCAAATCTATATAATTATCTTACCAAAAAAAGAGGCTGAAAAATCATTGTTTATATCAAGAGTAAATTTAGCTGATATATAAACCTAGCAATTTAGCAAAACTGATCTATATTGAGGCATATGCTTATCTTCAGATTCTTATTTTCAATTATAGCTAGTTTTTTATTATTATAATTAAAGAAATTTTTTTCATAATTATACTTTTAAATTTTGGGCAGCCTAAGGCCATAGTGGCTAATATTTATCTGAGTTGATTGTTGACTTATAATCTATCCAGTCAAAAAGAATTTTTAGTTAACCAATTTTAAATATGAATCTGTATTGACTTAAATAAATTTTATGATTTAATTATCTTTACATATTAACTCCTCTTAGATTTGAATAGTCCTTATCTGGATCTTTCAGATCTAATTTCAGGTCTAAAAACCTCTAATTAATATTATGAGATAATTTTTAATGAGTTAAAAATTTAATAAAGAGTTATAATAAGCTCCTTTAAATTTAACACAGATCATTTAGATGCCTTACTATTGTTTCTAAGATGGACTAATAGTTAAAGTTCTTCAGGTAAGAAGATGGGTTAACTTCAACTTCTAA
>CAOJZF010000191.1:0-16430 GCA_948465475.1 Thalpophila matura
TTTTCATAGTAAATTAAAACTTTAGATTTGTGTTCTATATCTAGGGTTACCTTTATCTTTTTAAAAAAAATTATAATTGAATTAGATTAAAAAATTTAGTTGAAATATTGATTCTCAAGAGCTAGGAATTCAAAGAATGATGAGTCAAATTGATGAATTTTGAAATTAATTGAAAACTTTCACTTGGTTTGCATTTCTAGCAAGGGGCTAAAAAGGAGTAAATTTAAACAAATTTGGAAATTTGATTTGAATGTGAATTTTGATAAATTGTGAAGCTTAATTTTCTTGCCAGTCTAAAACATGTTGTTATTTATGTTTATTAATAACTTGGTTACAAATAAAAAAATTGAGAAAGATTTAAAGTAAAGAATGTGCACTGTATCACTTCCTACAGTAGATTCACAATAAGGTCCACACCTACGTTTGCTAAACAATGCAGTATAGAGTATCATTCTTTTTCAATTATCCAAATATTATTGAAAATTTTCATAAACCTTTTATTGTATACAGTCTGCCTCCAATAACTTATAGTCTTATTTTTACCATTGATGCAGTTAAGAGTATAGCTTTTTTACTATAAGAAAGATATCATCATCTTACTGATTAAAAGCTATTATCATTTAATAAAAAACTTCTTCAACATATTAACCTTTTGCAGACTTTGGCTAGAATTCTGGCCAAAGAATTCTTTTTGTAACCAATTTACCGGATGTTACCAAAAATTGGATCCCTTATGAACAAGACACTAGTCTTATTTTTTTTCTTTTAATAAATTTCAAGTTTGATGATTTAGATATTTGTTAACTATGACTGCTTTAATAATCTGAATATAATTGATACAGCAAAAATATTCATGGATAGCATTTTTGTATTCAATAAGACACATGGATTAAAAATGGGGTTCTGATCGAGATTCATACTGTATAATCATGTTTATTATATTAATATTGCCTCTTTGTTTGGCAAGTAGTATTGAACTTCAAATTTAATCATTCCAGTTTGAATTACTAATCCAACAGTTTAAACAAATATTGCGTACCAGAACTGATCTGCAAAAAATATAAGTCATTTGCATTGAAGGGTCTTATTTTTTATCCTTGAATTGAGCTCTCGCCCCAAATTTGTTTTTTTGGAGGGTCTAATTATCGGTAAGGTCCGGTACAATCAATAGTCCGAATCCATTAAAGTCGACACCCTTATTTAGTAAGTTAGGCTCTCATAATCGAAATTATCAACTATGGAAATGAAAACACCTCATGTCGATCAGACCGAAGTAATACGGAAATTCAGTCAGTTTTGATACGAACTCGTATTAAGACTTCAAAACTTGGTAAAGTTGATATATTAAATATTTTTTCCACTATACGATAATGGAGTTTTGAATAAGATGACGATAATATTTTGATGATAGTCCAAAATTTTACTCTTTACTGCATGAATAGTAAAGATAAGAGTCAACTTCAACGGAATCATACTGTATCGTCTGCCATTAATTTTTGACCATTTACAATTTATCAGATGGCCCGATCCACCATCTAATGTTAAAATTTTAAATATTCCCCGAACTTCGCTCCGACTTAACAGGATTTTTGCTTAGTTTTTTTTTTTGAAAAAATCGTCACGAAGCTCAGGGTTGGCACTGGCTAAACTGATTTAGAAAACGGAAGATTAAGCCAAATATTACGCCGAAGCTGTTTTGACGTTACTAGCATTCCCATTTTAGAATGAAAGATTAGACCATATTAGAATTGATCAATTACTTGATCACTAAAGTAGCGTCGCACTATTACCATACAAATGAGTAAAAAATCATAGTAATCTGGAAGCAATAAATTTTAAAAAAAATATTCCGCAGATTTCTCTCATTGATGGTATAATATCAATTGAAAAATTGATAGAACTAACCAAGAAGATTCTATATTTCATTTCAATGAAATGTAAGTTTACTACTACCTAATACCACTATAATAACTTGCAATGATTTTAAAATAGGGCACTATGCAACCACATCCACCAAACTAAAACAACTTTACTTTTGTATAAGTTGTAAGTTCATGTTGCTATTGTCTCAAGATCAACCAGCCTAAAAAATTTGGTTTTTTTTTTGCAACCAACACTATACATCAATTTTTTTGTATGTCTAAATGCTAACACTATCCCTTTAACATGATGTTTCTCTACTAGCAGTTCAATTCAGTATCATAACACAATAATAAAATATTGTTTGAAAATTTTAAAAACAAAGTAGACTTTATTTAACTTGATAAAGCAAGTTCCTTCTCCAAGGCCTTGTGGGTATCTAAGGGCTCAGTTAGTAGCTTCTTAGAGAGGCAAAGTACTTTTTGAATATTAAATTGCAATGCTAATTTGATTTTCTTCTCTTGAGTTTCAAGATCTCTTCCTCAATCTTTTTTCTATATAGTGCAACAATCTCAGCATCTGATTTATTTCAGATGGGCTTTCCTCTTTCTCTTCTACTTTAAGCTCTTTTAGGTTGTTTTCTTGGAGCTCAAGGTTGTGGAGATGTAGTAACTAAAATGCATTAACCTAAAAAATCTTTTTGCAGCAGAAAGCCACCTACTGCTTTTAAAATAACCAATTAGAATCAATTGACTATCCCTGAATCAGATCAAATATTGATTTAGTGTATCTCTACAATCAATTAAGTAAAAAGATTGTTTACATAATTTAAGCGGTAAGAAGCTGCATAATGCCATGTTGATCAAATAACTTAACACAATTGTCCACTTATAATCTAGCTAATATCTCATTGATTAATTCCTTGACTAATGGTCTTATAACATATTCTCTTTTAGCAGTAGGCAATTGCCTACTGATAATCTTATTTTTAAAATGATTTGTGGTTACCTATTGCTTTAGTCTTATTATGATCAAATTGCACAATTAATTAAAATTACTAATCATTTCTCCCTTCAGCAGTAAGCAGTTGCCTACTGCAATACCTAACTAAATCAGTTAATGTGTTAAAAAAGCGTTGGGGAGTGATAAACATAACTCAATCAAGGATTGAAATCCTTACTTACTCACCCCTTTTCTAATTGATCAAGACTTTGATCTAATAAGAATTATTCTTTCCCTAAACCATATATAGACTCCTACCTGATTATCAAGAAAATATTTTTTCACTTTAACTACTTAAGTAATTTATTTAACTATCTATACTTTGACACTTTACACAAGTGTTTTTTCTATCTTTTAACCTGTTCTTATCTTGTGAGATCCTCAGCCCATAATGGTAAGTTATCATTCCCTTTAGTCCTTTTGCTTACACCAAACCTTAGGCTGCTATAAGCCTTCAAGTATGTCAGTATACTTCCAATTGTCCTTATTGCTTAACCTTGTGCCCAAACTTTTTACATTGGTGCTTGCCTGGTCTGTCTGAGTAACCATGTCCTATTCTCCTAAAGCCAAAGATATTGCTGTTGCATCTTGCTTCTTTACCAACGCTTAGACCAACAAGTCTTTTCTCTGTTTCTTGGTTGCATGTGAAAGCAAGCATACTGAGACCATTTATCCTGGCTCTCTGTCTCTTCCTGATTTAGCTCAGGTATTGGGCAGGGTTGTCCTAGACCCTAATGCCATGGAAGAAGAACACTCTATTATGGTTGCTGTTACAACAACAGCTGTAATACCCTATGATGGAGGAAACCTTGCCCTTCAGGATGCCAGAGAAGCTTTTATCCGCCTTATGTCCGGTTACACCCTTTCCAACAGGCCCAGCAAGGCAAAAAACATGGGCCTTTTCTATTTTTCAAGGGATGGCAATGGGATTCTTAAACTGTTCAATAAATTCCATAACATGTCAGAAATAGGACTTAATGGCAGACTGTGAGATTGTAACAGCCCTCTCAAATATCTCCTTTGGTTTTTTGATCCATCAATCATATACTTCCAAATATTTTTAGGAAGAACGCATTTGGACATAAGAGAAATCATTAACTGCCTTGACAATCAAGTTAATGGATCTAACCAATTTAGAGATGAAGCCGCCAATGCTATGTACAATATAGAAAGAACCCTCACACTGAATCAGAATAGTTTATCAGTCCTTTTGCAAAGACTTTGTAATGGATAAGGTTGCCTGTCAACAATATTTGTGACTTTATTATCAGCACAATGGAGTCTATTGGTCTCTCAGGAGGATGGCAATCAATTGTCAGTTGTTGTATCCAAGAATATACAGTCTCCTTCCATTTTTAGAAAACAATAGAGGATACAACTTCCAAGAGTTTGATAAGATCAATAATTGCATTAAATCTCTATCTAATCAAGCTTGGGAAACTGAAAAAAATCGGATTAAGGACATCAGAACAGATGGCAACCATTTCCTTTCTATAGAGCCTAAATTGATCTCTCTGGATGATGAGTTTACTGAAACTAAGAACACCCTGACAGCGGTGAAAGAAGAAAATTGAGAAGCTCTACAGCAGTCTATTGAAAACCTTACAATGATCAACAGCTTACAGTAGGCCATAGAATCTTTGTACCCTTTAGAGCATACTTTCTCCCAACCTTCCACCCCAACCAGTAGTTCAAGTGTAAACTCAAACAGCTCTGGGAATTACTCCAACATACTCCTTCTAGTACAAAGATATTCAAACAGAAATTGCTCAGCTGAAAGCCAAGATCTCTGCTAGGTCCCAAGACTTTGACACAGCTCATAATCAAAGTTCTACTACATTAGCCAATCATGGTTCTTGTATAAGCCAACTCAAGGAAAGATTAGAAGAATTAGACGCTTAGATCAAACATCACAAATCAACAAATCTCTGCATTCAGGTACTTGTAAGTTGGGTTGCTTGTACCCATACTCATAACCGCAAGAACCCACTACCTGAGTAAAATCAGATGTTAGGATGTAATACAGCAAGTATAGCAGAATCTAGTGCTACTGGTCTCACTCACGCTTTGCCAACAGGAATTTGTGCCTAACATCTGCCTTCCCTTAACAATTTTCAATATCCCTGCCCCTCCTTATGCAAGTATTCCTAAAAGAAATACCAATCAATTCTTCCAAAATCCAGATCCTATGGATAATCAGGATCTTAATCCCCACTGGAGACTATACAATTTAACTAAATTTGACCCTACTGGAAATGTCTACACTTTTCTATGTCTATATGAGGCGGTTATGGTAAATACAGTAGACTTGAATAAGTATATACCTTAGTTAACTGTCTTGATAGCACCAGTCAGAATATAATTGTATCTCAATTAGGCAAACAAGAATGGTTCTACTCCATGGTAGAATCTACAATGCTAGAAGAGTTTGGGGGCCAATTGGAATTATATAACAGGAAGATTAAGTTCATCAACTCTTTGTTTGAAAAGACAAATCTTTATCTGATTTTGCTAACCGGTTTTACCACAAAGCTATGGTACTCTTTGGTACAGGAACTCTTGTGGAGCAAGACACTAAGGTGGCCATGCATGTTGCCTTAAAATTATATACATTGCTATCTAATTCTAAGCTTCTGGAACTCCAGGACAATGTATCCCCCAGACAAACAATCTTCTACCTTTGTTCTTGTGGAAAAACCTATGGACTGCCTAGTAGAGGACCCTAATTCCGCTCAGAACAGCACCCATTTAGTCAAGAAAACCTTAATATCTCCATTGATTCTCTACCCTGGCCAACTATGAACAATAGACCAAACATTATTTTTAACCGTTGTGGAGGAAGAGGTCACATTGTGGTTAACTTCCTACTACACCCAGTTTGAGAAATTATCCCCCACAGGTAAACCATCTTAACAAAGAAGGATCTGGCTTTGACTACAATGAGTATTAAGAAGACAAGGGAAAAAAAACAGCAGAATAGGCACTAGTTCCCCTTCCTCCGCCACTCTCCATAACAATGAACCTGAAACTACTCTCAATCAGTATGAAATTCATCCCTCTTAATCCAGGGTATACAATATCCTTTCTGGGAACATTGCTGCCACAATCTGCTCCCACCCAAAGCACATTACAGAAAAGGCTTTAAAGAAATCTCAAAACTATATGCCAACCAGTTTTAAGAAATTATAGGCCAATCTTTAATTGACCCTGATACTATACATAAATTAAAAGGCTTAAATGCAGCTTTCCCAATTAAAAATTCTACAAAAAAAATTCCCTGAGCTTGCCTGTAGATTGGCCAAACTTCTAAAGCCTAATATGGAATTGTTAATTAACGCTGTTTCAAGTAACCCCCTTGATCTAAAAGTTGAATGCACCTTTGTAGATCTGTTTGTCAATAACTTCCCACTACAAGCCATAGTAGACACCAGTTTCCCTATAAATGTTGTATCCACAAGGTTTGTCAAAAAGTTAGGGATACCCCCTGATATCAAACATAAGCAAATCTATGATACTGTAGGCCCAAACTTGGTGCAGGCTCAAGGAGCCTACAGCGCCCTTCTAGTATGGTTTGGATCCCTTGTTCTATCTATTCCACTGACAGTCCTCCCAAAATCTACTTACAACGTTCTGATTGATACTAATTTTGTAAATCAGTTTGGGGTCCAACTCTGTAACACTAAGAAAACTTTTTCTATAATGGGTCATACTTTCCTACTTTACTGCTCCTGGACTTAAACTAGGAGTACTTAGGAACAACCACAATTTGTTCAGCTAGTATACTCAGATGGGGCTATAACTGTAGGATTCCCAACTAGCTCTCAGTTTACCATGATCCCCCCAACCAAATATGGTAAAATAACAGATTCCCATCACAAGCCCAAAAGTCAATCAATATTGCCCCTGACATCAATATAATATTGACATCAATATCACCTTTAAAACCCCTGCTGGACTTTATGGTGTAATTTTCTCTCTGTGGTGTTCCTCCCATTTTAGGCCAGTAGCTGCCCCAGGCATTATCTACCAGGCCATCAAACTATCCAAATTCTTCTAGCTAATCTCTACCCTCATAATATTTGTATCTGGAAGGGACAGAAGGTTGCTTTTTTACACTCCCTCCCTATTGAATGCCTAGAATCAATAGTTTAGTTTGGCACTCTTAAAGAATTTGAATTAGGAGAGCAACCCTCAATTCAGCATCTCAGCCAAGCCAATTTGATTGAACTCTCCCCCAATCAGCAGGACCAAATTATAGCTCTCCTTAATAGATTCCAACATGTCTTTGTTGAAGGTAAATTGATTTAGGTTGTGTAGACAAAGTCACCCACTAATTGAAAAAAGGGGATTTTAGCCCTATACAAGATTGTCTCTTCAGGATATACTTAGCTGCTGAACAAGAAGTAAATAAGGAAGTAGACAAACTAAATCAAAGAAGTATGTTAGTCCCTTCTCAAAGTCCTTGGGCATGTACAGTCATTGTAGTAAAAAAGAAAGATGGGATTAATTGGTTTGTTATTGATTATTGATAACTTGGTTCTATTAAAAAAAAGGACAACTATCCACTTCTCTGCATCAACGTTACTTTAGACCAATTGGGGGGAGCAAAGTACTTTTACGCAATGGATCTCATCTCAGGATACTGGCAGACAAACCTCCCTCCTATAGATCAGGAAAAATGCGCCATTATCACGTCAAAAGAACTTTACCAACCAGAATGCCCCAAGGACTGTGTAATGCCCTGGCAACTTTCCAAAGGGCTATGGACACCATTCTAAAAGACCTTAGGCTATCCTGTGTATTGGTTTACTTGGATAATTTCAACTTCTTCTCCTACACTTTCTCTGTTTATCTCCAACACCTCAAATCCGTTTTTATTTGGTTGGCAAATTAGGGGTTAGAATTGAAGCCTAGTAAACACAGCTTTGTTAAGTCCTAGCTGGAGTATCTGGGATTTTTAATTGACAGCACTGGCCTTTGACCCCAGCCCACAAAAAAATGAGGCTAATGAAAAAATGTTTACCCTAAAGAACAAGAAGGATATACAGGTCTTTTTGGGAACAATAGTATACTATTGCAGGTTTATTTCTAACTTCAGTATGCATGCTAATCCCCTTCTTAACCTACTTCAAAGGACCTCACATTTACTTGGGATGAAGGCTGTAAACAAGCATTTGACTATTTCCATACTTGCCTAGCCACTGCCCCAGTGCTTTAATACCTGAATTTTAACTAGCCATTTGCAATCTATACCAATGCTTTGCTGACCGCCTTAGGTGCTATTCTTTTCTATACCAAATCTGACAACCAGGAACAGCCAGTAGGATTTTATAACAAAACTCTCTTGGCTGCCAAAAGTAATTATATAGTGACTGAGTGAGAATGCCTAGCTGTAATAGAGCCTTCTAAATAGTTTTGTGTCTACATCCACAGTACCCAATTCACAGTGGTAACTGACAATACTTCTCTGCAATGGCTAAGAAACCTAAAAGAACCGGAGGGGTAGTTAGAACATTGGTCATTGAAGCTTCAGGCCTACAATTTTTTCATTGCCCACCAAGCATGAATATCACAGAAGAATGTAGATGAATTTTCCTGCCTTCCTATGATTTAGTTGACCCTGCCTGAATCTAATTTTCTATACCAGCTCCTCTTTAAAATTTGACTTCCAAGATGAACCTGAGAACATCTTTAAACCACTCAAAAAAATATCTTGTAGGGTCATCTGCAAAGGAGATAAAATGTACTGGACTACTTAGGATAGCAAAAAACTCTATCCAATACCGTCTGAGAGAGTTAGTTTTATCAACAGCGCTCATCATACTATTGGCCATAGGGATTCAGTAAAACCCTAGAAGCTATAAAAGACATGTACACTTGGGAAGGTATGAACATTGATGTTGAAGAAGCTCTATAATGTTGTAGAGTCTGCCAAGTCAGTAAATCGCTCCATCCCTCTACCACATTTAAACTTGTGGAGCCCAAATAAACCTGGCACACAGTTTTCATTGAAGTTGTTGGCCCCCTCCCAACCAGCAGTAACCAAGAAAAGTACATTTTATTAGCTATAGACAAACTCATCAAATTTGTAGAAGCAAAACCCATTTGAAATTTGGGTGCTGTGACCACTGCACAATTCATTGTTAACAGTATCATCTGTAGACACAATTGCCTGCAGATGATCAAAACCAACAATTTTAATAATTTCACTTCTCATGTAATCCTCCAGATAAAATAAACTCATGGGAATCAGATGTGTTGCCACTACTCATTACCACCCTTAAAGCAATGGAGATATTAAAAGGGCCAACTGCACTCTGATTGATATTATGAGGAAACTAATATCTGATTGCGCTACCACCTGACCTAACCTCCTGCCATCAGTCCTATTTGCATATAATATATCTCCCCGCTCCTCTTCAGGATATAGCCTGTTTGAACTCAACTACAGAAAACAACTAGCCCTTCCCCCAATCCTCTATGATGTCAATCCATCTAATTTTGTCAGTTTGGCCCCTTCTAGATACATGACCCTGCTGTCCAAACGCCTCATAAGATTACTAACAGACACTTGATGCACCTCTCTTAAATTAAGAAAGAGATGGTACTAAAGGAACAGTAATCCTGGTCACAGTTGCCCTCTTTCAATATTAACAATTTGGTCCTTTTCTAATCTAATTATGAAGCTGGACAAAAATCCAAGCTTGAACCACTTTGGAAGGGACCATTCCAAATAAGGGAAAAAACTTTCACCAATGCCTATACTATAAGGGAACTTGAGGGAGCTAATGTGGTCAACTGAGTCCATGCTAAATTTTCTAAGATCTACCACCAGTAGAGCTTACTATACACTTTTATGGATTTTCTCCTCTATAATGAAAGATAAAAAAAGAAATTTCCTTATATTAAGATTTTAAATTTATTGTTTCTTACACTGGCCCCTCTTTGGTGCTTTGATTGCTTGTCTTGGCTTCATCATTGTCTTCTGTGTCCTTGTCTGTCTGGTTGTGGGTTGCTTTACCCTGGGCTGCTCTGTCTGTTCTTGCCTGCTTGTGTTTTCTCCAGGTGGTGTAGTCATGATGGGTGGCGACCTACCTTGTCCAGTTTGGTAGTCTCTATTATTATCCCCTTCAGAAAACAGGGGCAAAAGACTGAACCCATCACCTTTGGTGACATCAACTTATCTACAAAAAAGAGCCATCTGAAATATTACACAATACCAAGCCTGTTTTCTGGCATTTGTTAGGAACCCATAATTCATTATGGGCACATGGATAGTAACATCCTTTCTGCATAACTTGTGCACTCCAGAACCAGGAGTAAACACAGCTACCATAATCATATATTCAGCAAGCAGGTCTTTATAACTTTTAGTAACCCCCTTATATATCTTCCTTACTACTATAACAATGACAATGGGATTATCAAGAAAAGAATATATGTGTTTAAGTTTGGTATAAATACCTCCTTAATATTTATGGATAAAAATTGACCCAACAACCGCCATCAAAGGTAGAAACCAACGAGTCTCATTGTCTTGAAGTTTCCCAAAAAGTCTGTTGAAGACTGTTTGTAGGCGCTTAAGGCCGCCATTCTTTGAATTAAAACCAATCTTCTCATAAAGAGAAGGCATTGCCAGGATAGGTTGGGCCCAGAGGTTTATTATAACTCCAGAAAACCATATAGTGTTTGCTCTTTCTTTGCTAGAACCATTAGCTAGAGATTCTACTGACCCTTTGACATGGATATCTTCCATAATCATCTACCAAATTGTTTCAATAAATAACACAATATGGGACTCTAAACCAACAAGTAACTTCTTTTGAACCTTTTTTAGAGATTGACACTAAATAAGGCAATAGACCAACCCCGCCAATGGATAACTTCTGGTAAAAGCTTGGGTTGTGTCAAATTCTAAGCCCATCACGTCAACCTCAACATCCAGGACCTTGGGGACAATAGGAACATTAATCTCATTATCCAGAAATCTCTCCACCCATCCCTCAATCCTAGCTCCAGTATTTTCTTGAGGATCTTCTACTAAACAACTGGTGTGAGAAGGAACAACCCCAGATTCCCTGGTGCTACAATTGCCTAAGAGACTTCCATGGTTGGTTGGGGGTATGATGGTGACAGTAAACTTGGAAATTGTAGGGGTACAAACCTTACCCCCTTAGGAATTCCAAGCTTATTATTTTTCTTGTCAAAAGGAAGACAACATATTCCTAAGGATATTTTTGTACTCTAATGTTGTATTTAGGTACTAATTGTAGTTAAATTTACAAGTATATTTGGACATGGTGGAACCTTAACTAAATAAAAAAAACGAAGAAAACCTTCCTGATAGTAAATCTAATATATAAAAAAGATAAAAGAAATGTGAAGATGTGTAAAATAAAATGCAAGAATCTAGAGGAACCTTTTTGTGGCAGGCGGCCACCTACTGCTTTTAAATTAACCAACTAAATCAATTGACTATCCTTGCATTGGATTGAGTAAAAAAAGATTGTGTATTTCTACAACTAAAAAATTGTTCAAGGATTTAAGCAGTAAGTAGCTGCTCACCGTCACATTAGTGAAAATAATTTAATCCAAGTGTCCACTTATAACCTAGCTAATACCTCATTGATTAATCCCTTGACTAATGGTCTTATAACATATTCTCTTTTAGCAGTAGGCCATTGCCTACTGATAACCTTATTTTTAAAATGATTTGTGGTTACCTATTGCTTTAGTCTTATTATGATCAAATTGCACAATTAATTAAAATTACTAATCATTTCTCCCTTCAGCAGTAAGCAGTTGCCTACTGCAATATCTAACTAAATTAGTTAATGTGTTAAGAACGCGTTGGGGAGTGATAAACACAACTCAATCAAGGATTGAAATCCTTACTTACTCACCCCTTTTCTAATTGATCAAGACTTTAATCTTATAAGAA
Source organism: Thalpophila matura (assembly GCA_948465475.1). Taxonomy (NCBI): domain Eukaryota; kingdom Metazoa; phylum Arthropoda; class Insecta; order Lepidoptera; family Noctuidae; genus Thalpophila; species Thalpophila matura. Next base: position 11,804 of record CAOJZF010000191.1, read on the forward strand.
TTCCCCTTTCCCAAACTTATATGTAGACTCTTATCTGATTATCAAGAACATGTTTTTTAACTTTAACTACTTAATGGGATTTCATTTAACTAGCTATACTTTGACACTTTACACAAGTGTTGTTTCTATCTCTTGATCCTTTTTTTAACTTGTGAGATCCTCAGCCCCAAGTGGTAAGTTATCATTCCCTTTAGTCCATTTGCTTAAACCAAACCTTAGTTTACCTTTAGTCCTTCAATTATATTTTTATACTTCCAATTGACCCTATTGCTCAACCCAGTACCCAAACTTTTTTACAATGGTACCCCTCAATTGCTTGAGCTTTGCAAGCTCATCCTTAATTGTATAAGTGTTATAATTATAATTTTTTTATAATTTTTTTTCAACACTGTAAAACATATACAAGCTACACTTTTACTTTTTCTTTATGTTTTGATCAGCTTATGTAGTTTTAACTATTGTTATAATAATGGCTTAGACACAGGCAATAATTTAAATTTGTGTCTGAATTACTAATAAGGATAAAATAATCCAATTAAATAATTCAGCTTAGAAAAAGAATTCTTTGCTATAGGCCAATACTTAGCAAAAATCTACGCATAGATAAATCTTCAACAAGAACATCTGACTATATTAATAACTGGATTAGGAAAAATGTTGTTAAGAACTAGACATAATTGATAATGATATATAGGTATTATTATTGAAGGCAATTAAGTCTAATCCTATGTGATCTAATGAATCTAATAGAGTGACAGACTTGACAATAATGTGGCCAAAGACTATTCTTGGTGACAACCTATAGATATAAAGAAATACTAATTTAATTAAGACATCATTCAAAGATATCTTGAACAATTACCATTACAAGTGCGCATTTGGCAAAGAACCCCATTGAGTTTGATTTTCAACAAGACCCAAATTTTAATCCAATTTGACAAGAAATTACTTTTACTTATAGAATAGTTGTACCTTAAATCTATTCCTTAGCTTATCAAAAAGTATTAGTCTAGTCAAACCTAAGAGATGGCAATCTAAGTAACTATGATGGCTTATTACTATAAGCATCCCCAACAAAATTTCGCCTTAATTATAAAATACTCAAGGCTAATTAAATTTAAGATAATGATAAGATGGTTTGATTATTACTATGTTTTAGCACTACCAGGACTAGGGCGCTCAAGACCTCAACCCAGTACCTCATCAATATCTCTAAAGCTTAGAATCCCCTTCTCTTCAATCATATAAACCCCTCCTTTACCTCAAATAGATATACAATTTTCTCTCTCTCATACTATCATTGCAGCTCTTTATCCTTACTTCTTTACTAGAGTTAAGTCCTTACCTAAGACTATACATATAAGACATAAGAAATTTCATAGCTAGAACTATCTGACACAAGAACTTACCATAGAAGAGAACCTAGGCACTAGTTTTATACTAGCAACCACCTCCAAACCTAAAGCCTGCAAGCAAGCATCTCTATGGAACTTTCACATTGGTACTCACTACAGTGGTAGTAGATATATAATAAGACAACAGGAACTTAAGATGTACCAGGCAGCTAAGAAGACTACCGCTTAAAGCCAGGATAAAATTTATGACATTTTCATAGAGACAACAGGATTGCCTATTAGAAAACCTGAGAAAAGCCTGAGATAGAGCTTCAAAAAAAGCCTATCTCACCCCTCAGAAGCTCTCAGTAAAGAAGGAACCCTCTTCTTATTACTATACTTAGCCACAGACAATTTTGGACAAGGAAACTATACCATCATAGGACACTGTAGGAAAGTGATAGTAGAAGGTCACAAGTACTAGTTGCTTCCCTTATCAGTAGAGCCAAGATCATGAATCTTAGGGCATTGAAGTATTGTAATTCTTAGAATAACTGAGTTCTGGTTGTGATTTTGAACAAAGGGTCAAAAAGTCACATGAATGTTGGAAAGATAAATGTACAAGGAAATGATTATTTAGATCATGTTCTGAGTTGTACAACCCAAAGAGTTGAGAGAAAACTTCTTCATAATTGTTTGATTCAATGGAAAGAATCAGGTCAGCCAATCATAGTATGATTAGGGCTAGGCTAAAAAAACCCCAAGATTGCAATGCAGATCCAGAGAGTTCAACAATGATAAATAAATGCATTGCAAAAGGCATGCTAAATTAGGCAACCTTAAGCAAAAAATCCCCAAATATAGGTTTCGGAAGTATATTCAATGAATATAAGCTTCTGAGAAGCCTAACCAGTATGTCCTAAAGAGGAAAAGGAATATCCAAGTTAGGATTAGTAAATGCTGAGAAAAGCATGCACTCACAAGTAAAGCTGAGTTTGAACTTAAAAAAAGAAATGAAAGTATGAAACCAAACATTGAAGTGAAATGTGTTTTAAATGCGGAAAACCAAGAAAAGGTTTTAAAAGCAAAAAGACAAGTAGCTGAGCCAAAGAAAGAGTATGGAGAGTCTTTTCCCTCTGAATATCATATCCAAGAGATTTATCATATAAAAAATAAAAGTGATTATCTGTATAAACATAATATTATCTTTTTGTTTATTATATTAGATAATTTTTTTATTCTTTTGTGTGTAATTAATCAACAATGAGTACAATGTCAAATACAAGTTCATTATCAGAGGAGGTTAGGAACCAGAAAATCCTAAGAGCTTTAAAGAATGAAATGTTACCGGAAGAACCCAGAGAGCTTTTACATGAGTATATTGAAGAATTGACTGATGAGGAAAAGAAGAATTTTATTATCTTTTTAAATAAAAATCAAGAGGAGTTAGGGAAACTCCATATCAGTAAAATCTCAATATCTTCCACCCTGTTTAAGGAAATCTTAAAGTTGTTTCCTACAGACTCATAATCCCTGTGTATAAAAAAATTGGAGCTGACCTCCTAAAGGGACAGATTACCATTGCTATATATGATGATGTTGTGATAACAGTTCACTACCAAGGAAGCTGTAAAGGATAAGTCTCTACCAGAGAATATAAGTTTCCTTAAAGAAATCCCTATAGGGAGTCAAAATCCAGTAAAAATCCCAGCATACTCTCAGAGGATCATCTCTACAGGACTAACCTTGCAGCTACCTCCTGGAACACATGGACATCTGGTGAATCACAAGTTTAAAACACTCAAGGAGTCATGGTTAGCCCCTGGAATGGCGTTCAGCACAGAAAACTTATTAGAGTTCATACTAGTGAACCTCACTGAATGTCTATAGATAAAAAAAGGAACCAAATGAAAGAATCCCTAAATGCCATAGCAGATACAGAGATACTAGATGTAAAACCCTGTGGAACATCTGCGGAGTTAGGTCTCAAGAATTATTCTGTTCAATCAAAAAGTGCTGTAATCTATAGATTCTAGTTAATTGGCAAAATCTAGGAAAACCAAGGGAAATCTATAGATCTCTTAAAGGAGTTTGATCTCATATTCTCCAAGAAAAACATGATCTGGGAGTTTCTAAGGATATAATACACAACATTGACACTGGGGACAATCCACCTGTCAAGAGCAGGACAATAAGAGAGTCATAAGCTGATGACACAGAATTTTATTTTAGAAATCAACATGTTATTTGAAGCCGGAATAGCCAATCCCTCTAAATCAATATGGTTGTCACCAATACTTATAGTTGAAAAAAGAATGGGAAAAACTGCATAATGATAGATAAAAGACGTCTCAAGAAGACAGCTAAAAATTACGTTTACCTTTACCTATCATATCAGATGCACTAATTAAGATTAGCAGAGAAAAGTACTTTAGTGCCATGAACTTAAAGAGTGTTTATGGGCAAATAGACTTGCCTGAGGAGGACCAGCAAAAAGCGGCCATCATAACACCTCAAGGACTTTTCCAGCCTACTAGAATGCCACAAGAAATATTTAATGCTCCAGCCACATTTCAGAGAACCATGGATAACATACTCTCAGATATAAAGATGTACTGTGTAATATTGTATCTGAATGACATAAATGTATTCTCCAATAATTTCAGTGAATATCTGGATCATCTAAAAGAGGTGTTCCATAGGCTATCCAAAGATAATATGAAGTTCAAGACCAAGAAATGCTACTTTCTCAAGAAACAATTGGAAAATTTTGGTTGTTTCATAAACCAGGAAGGCCTCCAACCACAGGAGAACAAATTGGAAGCCATAAAGAAAATAGCCAATCTTAATAATAAAAGGGAAATCCAATTATTTTTTGGGATGATGAATTATTTGAAAAGATTCATACACAACTTTACATAATAAGCTGGGGCCCTTTTTTATCTCCTCTAAGAAAACTTGCATTTCCTATGGAATGAAGAATGCACCAAAGCCTTCAACTCCTTGAAGATGAAATTAATGACTTCTCCAATACTAATGTATCCATGGTTTAATGATCAGTTCATAGTACAAATCACCGCCTCTTTAACAGCTATAGTTGGAGTTTTTTACATATAAATAATTAAGAGGAAGAAGATCCAGTAGCCTGCTGTTCTAAAAAGCTTAACCAAGATAAAAGAAATTACACTGTAACTGAACGTGAATGTTTAGCACTAATTTAATCTTATTGACAGTTCAGGGTATATATGCACAGGACTAAGTTTAAAGTAGTCACTAATCACTCCTCTCTTTAA
>CAOJZF010000192.1:0-13702 GCA_948465475.1 Thalpophila matura
ATCCTTTTCTTTTTGGTTTTGTTGTTCTGCGGCCCATACAGTGTTACTTTTGTCCTCCGCATCTTTGGCTTTGCAATATAGGTCTTTGAGGGTGTCATTCTTGTTGAGCTGGACATATTGGACCACATTGGGATTAAGGCTATTGAGGTACATTTGTCAAGCCCAAGGATGGTCAAAGTTGATGTTAGGGGGTGCAGTGACTCAAGTTTCCTTGTAGATTCAATTGTATTCACCAACAGTTCCTTTTTAAGTTACCTTCTTGATAGTGGCAGCAATACAAATGTTGCTGTTTTCTTGTTCAAATTTTTTAAAAAGAGCTCATTGTAATAGATTCCAATAAGACAAGTTGGGGGTTTTTAAGCCCATTTTCTGAACCACCAACCTGCATTGTGCTCCAAGAGCATGGTGACTTTGCCAATTCAGAATTGCTCTGGAACTCTGATCTGGGTAGACCAGTTTTCCATGGTTGTGACCAAATTGAGGGCATTATCCTCATTGAGTCATCCAAAGGTAGGGAATTTTGCTGCCTAGAGACATTGAGAACGTGTCCTGGCATGGTATTGGCCGTGATTTTGGGTGTGGGGGGTTGAACTACGTTTGTAGAGATGTAAAACATATTCTCATCAGCCATAGAATTAAAAATAGTCAAAAGGGACTAGTTGATTCCCATAGTGAACTTAGTTGGGTGGTATGTCCATGCCTGCTTTGTAATAGTGCCAGTTCTTGGGGAGACTAGCCATGTTTTCTTGAGAACCAAAAGGGGTCTTTTGGGTGCAAATGGTTATTTTGGATAGGGTTAGAAGGAGAAAACCTTTTGCTGCTACCAATGTTGAGGATTGTGTTTATCACAAGTCCAAATTGGGGAAAACAGGCGTGTAAAAGATATAAAGAATTGTACTAAGCAAAGCATTTTGATAAGAAAAGAAAGAAGTCTATTCAAAGTAAATTAAATTGTATTTTAGGACAAGGGACAATTTTAAGGGGCAGCTTAGGTTCTTCAAGTGGACCCTAGCGCTTGCTGACTATTGAGTGGGATTTGATCCTTGTATCCCATATGGGTTTAGGTGCATTGATCAATTTTGAGGATTAGAATTGGTACCGCAACATAAACTTATAATGAAGCAGTTTGAAATATGATCAATAATATGATGAATTTTCTAATGATTTTATGGAAAAGAATATTGTATACCGTCAGAAAATTAAGAAACCACATGATTCCAAAAAAGGTCAGTTCAACACATATCATATATTTTAGTTGGTGATTTAGTTTGGGCAAACATACAGCCAAATATTAAGATGAAGAAACATAATGCAATCAATTGGGTTGGACCATGTGAAATTTTTAGCTTTATTATGGTGGGTAGTTTAATTTACATTATGAAATCAATAGTAGCACTGTGGTTTTTTTAATTAGATACATCCCTAATTTCTTAAACCGTTTCATGGTGAAAAAAATTGAGAAAATTTATAGACATGTTTAATCATGTTTTGTGTGTATCTTTGATTGTATATTTCTATTGTTAGTTTTGATATAATTTGCCTCTAGTATTTTCTTTCCTGTCAAGGCAGGTTTTTGTTATTTTAGAGCTTTTGTTTTTTCCATTATAGTTCTTAAATAAATTTTAAAGGTACACACAATATCATCAGAAAAGTCCAATAATTCTGGTTGAAACTTAAAATTAGAACCTTTGTGAGCTATGGTCTTTAAAGGCTAGAGGGAGAGTTGTTGTTACTAGAATATAGGTGTAATTTTTGGATTTGTGATATAGTGTAATTAAGTAAACTTTTCATTAGACTATTAAAATATATATTGTTTTAGTTTTAAGACTTAATAAATAATCTAAAAATTAGATAAGGATTAGTTTGTTATCTTGATCTTTGTATAGAGCTTAACATAGACCAAATTCAATAGACAATAAACTTTTGATCAGGTTTAAATATATGGAATTCATCAAATTTATAATCTAGAGCTTAATTCTTTAGATCACTAATTATAGATCAAGGCAAAAGATCCTTATGTTTGAAAAAGATAAAGTGAATAAAAGGTCCTGTCTCAAAACAACAAATTAGTGTTTTAGTCATATAAGAGAATAAGTGTGAAGCAGTTGTAAAACCAGTGAGTAGTGTGTGATAAAAAAGAGATTATTATCAATGAATATCTATTCTGTGTGTTATTCATTTTAGCTTTATTATTTAGTACCTATATAGTGATGGCCACTTCCTATAAAAACGCTTCCTTCTAGGATAATCTGCTTGCATATGAGGAGAGTTAGTTCTCAATGCTTTGAAGAAACATTAGGATTATAGTACTGTAGTTTTGAGTCAACAAGTGGATCTTCTGACTGATGAAGAGGTTAAAAATGTAACTTTATTTGCTAATCAATATTCTGCTTGCCTTATAAAAATAATTTATAAAAATTAGCTCACCTGCAATAAAATCTATGAATAACTGCTGAGCTTATGCAAGGATTAGTTATGCTCAACAATTATGTTACTATGACAATCAAAAAAATCATATAAACAAATTCAGATTGGTTCCAATAGTGCAATCTGGTTGCCATCCTTGTTGAAAAACATTGGTACAATTTTGAATTGATTCCAATAGTGCAATCTGGTTGCCATCCTTATTGAAAAACATTGGTACAATTTTGAATTGATACTGATGGCTCTATTAGTACAAATTGATTCCTTTCTTCCGGCTGCAATGTAATTAAATACATGTATGCCCAACTAACTAAATTGAGCCATGTACACATAAGAATTTCTCATACAAATTGTGACCAACACATCAACAAAACTAGAGTTGGGTTGTCAAAATCCTACTGGTCAACAATATTCTCTTTGTGTGTGTCTTTTCCCTTTTTATACAGAAGCATCATAAGAAGGACAATAGTTGGTACTATGACTCTCACTGTCATAAGCTAAAGGACAAGACCTAAACAATTGGATCCACCTACAGCCTAATCCCCCTTCCCTTTCCCTTCCTCATAGACATATAAACCCCCCTTTTTATACTATAATAAGATATCTTCTATATTCTTGTCTGCTTAACACTACCCTTTTTTCTATTAATCATGATTGATTTAGTTGATTTGGTTAGCTATCCTTCTTAGAGACATAAGCACTTAACTACTTTGTATCCATTATTAATCTCATTTGAAACCTTAAAAGTAACTTGTTATTGTGAACCTGTTGCCCTACCTATAAAATTTAATTCCAACAAGTAAGGTTGATAAACCAATCCTCATACTGATATTAAAAGTTTAGGATTAAAAAGATAATGTCTAATTCAGCACAGAATTGTTCATTGTTTTAGTACCCTAAATAAAAGATTTATTTTGAAACCCATTTTTGATTTAGTCAATTGATAATTCAATGTGTTGATACATTGTATGGTATGTTATTTAATCCTAAAATATTTTTTACATTTGATATAAGTTGATTTTTTAATAAAGTTATAAATTTTATGTCTTCTCACAGAGTAGGCATTATCACTTTCTTTATTCAGTATTAGATAATAAGCATTGTATGGATTGCATCCAAGCCAACTAAAGACATATTAATACAACTTTCTTAAAAACATAAGGATGATATCTACTAATTATTTAATTGTTGTAACTCTTATAACAAACAACTGTTGGGCTCAGAATAGTTAGCCAACATGACCAACACATCCCATTGCAAGGGATCCCAGGGACTGATGGGGCCAAGGAACAACAAGGATGGTCTGCTTGCTAAAAATTCATTCAGAAATTGAGTTTACAAAATATCCCACACAGATCAAACTCTGCAGAATTTGATATCTGGATCTCTCAAGCAAGAGATAAAAAGAGTCCTTTCCTCCTCATCAATCTCTCTCAATTTTCAGTTCTTTATATTATCACTATTTCTATAGTAATAAAAACCACTGTTTATCCAAACACCATTTAATTTTCTCTGATCTACATATTCCAACAATCTTTAAACTATGTCTCCTTGAACCAATCAAAATGATCACGCTGGTCAAGATGTCTTTGAGCTATTGCCTATTGTGGCATAGGATGTGGTTTGAAGAGCCCTTCATTCCGGGTCTACCTTGGGGCCAAAGGCTCTCCGCAAATACATTGCTACAATGACAACTGAACAGCTCAAAGCATGCCAGGTATTTCTCAGCGGTCAGCAGGACCAAATGGCTGCCCTAGAGGGTGACTCCCTTTCCATGGCAATCAACCAGGTGTTGTTGATGGTTGGGAAAGTCTCCAACATTGGAGCCTAATGCAGGGGTGCTTATGGAAGCGCCCAGAGTTGGGGAGACGTGGAAGCAAGTTTGCTCCCTAAACTTGGGATGTTTAGTGGGAAGATTTCCAAGGGGTACTAGTTCATCAAGAATTTTAAATTAAGAACCAATAATATAGACAAAACCACCTGCGTAGCCTCATTCAAGGCTTTGTGCAGGTCAGAAGTTATCTCTTGGCTTTAGGCCAAGACTTTGCCTTGTGGAACAAACTCAAGAAGAGTTTTAAGTTTAATTGGATCGAGAAACTAGAGCCAGAAGAGGCCCTAGGCAAACTTTACAAAGTAAAGCAGAAGTAATTGAACCCTATCCAAGTATATATCTCCCGGTTTGAAGAGCTCCGGAGATTATTTGAATCCATTGTAACTGAGGCAGGAACTATCTGGTTGTTCATTGAAATTGTTTGACCTTCCTTCCACCATTTCAACTGGGAAATCAAACAGAAAGAACTGGGATGGGACCAGTTTATAAAGGAAATCTCAATCCTCAATCAAGAGAAACCTTGAGTGATTTACTCCCAACATGGAAAGAAGAAGAATTTTGTCTACCATGCAGCAGGAGAAAATGCAAACACTAAGAGATCAAAAAAGAGATCAAGAGACTGCAAAGTCTCATGGCACAGGGGCAGGGGCAGGGCACAGCCAAAAAGAAGAAGGTCAAGAACCTGTCCAAGGTGAGATGCTACAAATGTAACAAGCACAGTCACTTTACCGCCAATTGTCCCAAGAAACAGGCTAATGAGCAAGACTTGTCCGCTGAAAGTTTGGGAAAAGACAGCCAGGAGTAGACAACAGGATGACTACTCCTGGATCCAGTAATCCCACCAACGCGGTGCTACGGCCGCGCAGAGTAACAAAAGATTATGGGCAACAGAAGAAGCCCTCCAACAGCAAAAAGGCTCCTCCAGAGCCCCAGCCAAAGATAAATTGGGATGTGTTCATAGCTCTCCCGGCCAATCAGTTCAAACAGCTGGCTGAAATTAAAAGCTTTGATAGAAAAGCCTTTGCCAAGTCATTTAACCTGGCTTGCAAAATCAAGGAGTTTAAATGGTCTGATAATAACGTGCTTACGGTGCCTGCAAAGGTGTCCCATAAGACGGTATCAGCCATAGTGGATAACAGAAGCACCAGTATTGTCATCTCACAAGGGTGTTTTGACATATTAGGCCTTGTCAAGGATGCCAAAGTGTTGCTGACACTATCATCCGTTACCAACACCGTAATGGCCCTGCAAAAAGTATTTTACAATGTCAAGATACAGGTAGGAAGGAGCATAACTAGACTCCCTGCCATTGTGGCTGAAGGCATTCAATTTAACCTGCTCTTGGGAGTTAACTGGATTGCCGCGGCCAAGGCTCAAATTGACATCAACCAGAAAACATTGGCTGTCAATGGGGAAATCATCCAAATGAAAACCCTACAAGACCCTGTGAGCAATCTGTGCCAGGGTATTATAAAAGTATACTCCCAGGAGAAAGTAACTCTGGGAGGAGGTAAGGCTGGAACGTTCCCAGTTTACCACAAGAACGTACAAGGGAATGACACATATTTGTTCATCTCTGCCATGGATAAAATCCAAAGTGACATTTTGGTCACCCCCAAACCGGACAGAATAGTGAATACGCTGCCACTACTGAATCTGTCACACAATCCCCTCACGGTCCAGTAGGGGCAGTGCTTGGGGGGATTTAAATCCTTTAGGGATCTGGATGTTTAAAATAAACTAAATTTATCTTACTATTTTTACATTTCTTCAAACATTGAAATTAGATTGACCTATCTATCTCTTAAAGATAGAGCACCATGGAAACAGCTGTTAGGAAAGTGGGCAACAGTACTTTCCAGAAACAAATATGATGTAGGGCTTACAGAAGTAGACTACCATATCCAATTAAATAACAATCATCCCTTAAGAGTTACGTCCCAAGATACTCTCGGGCCATATGATAGGCAGTTACTAAAGAAATACAAAAATTAAAGGATGTGGGATTTATAGAACCCTCCAAAAGTCCATATGTTGCACCAATAGTGTGTGTACCTAAGAAAGATAAGTCAATGAGAGTATGCATTGACTATCAAATGGTAAATAGACACATCATAAACAATGCCTATCCATTACATTGTATCAAGGACCAGCTCAATGCAATGGAAGGAGCAGCTGTGTTCACCACCTTGGACCTTACTAAGGGGTATCACCAGATGAAGTTGCACCCAGACTCCAAAGAAATAACCGCCTTTACAACCCCAATAGGGTTGTTTCAGTGGCAAGTTCTCCCAATGGGAATGAAAACATTGGGAGCCATATTTCAAAGGCTAATGGATCAGATCCTAGGGCCTTTACAACCACAATGTACTGTTGTATATATCAATGATATTAATGTCTTTAGTAAAACAATAGAGCAACACCTTGTAGACATAGAAGCAGTGCTAGAGAAGCTAGCAAAAGCTAACCTAAAAATAAATGTGGACAAATGCTCTTTAGCGCAAGACAAAATACAAGTCTTGGAACATATTTTCAGCAAGGAAGGTGTCAAAACCAGTCCTACCTTAGTGGAAGGTATCCGGCAGAAAGCCCCTCCAACTAACATAACAGAAGTCCAAGGATTTCTTTGGAATGGCCAATTTTTATATGAAGTTCATTCCTAACTTTGCAGAAATAACTGAGCCACTGAATGAGTTAACCCAGAAAAAGCCCCAAGGGGCTTTCAGCTGGGGAAATTGACAGCAAGAAAAGTTTAATAAACTGAAAGCCGTATTGACCAACAATCCTGTGCTGCAATATCCCAATATGAATAAAGAATCCAATATCAAGACAGATGCTTCTAACTTGGGAATAAGGGCAGTCCTATCCCAAGATTATAAAATAAACGGTGAGGTGCACCCTTTACCAATTGCATATGCAAGCCATACTCTTACCCCAGCAGAGCGGAATTATAGTACCACCAACTAGGAAGGGTTGGCCGTTGTATGGGCTGTGAAAAAGTTCAAGTCCTACATATATGGTACACATTTTACAATAATTACCAACCATAACGCTCTGAAGGCCATAAACAATAAGGCCAAGTTAGAAGGCAGGCTGATGTGAGCAGCAGAATATTTGATGCAGTTTGATTTCACCATCAAATACTGTCCTGGTAAAGATAACCTTGTGGCTGACTATTTGTCCAGAGCAGCCAATATGGTGGTAGAACCTGTCCATGATGAAATGGAGGACCAAGAAAGGAGGACAGCTGACAGAAAGAATTGGCTGTTTGTCCCTGAAAACTAGCAAGAAGAGCTCGTGAGGTTAAGTCACAAACAGAGAATGGGGCATTTGAAACATGCCAAGTTAATACTGTTTCTGAAGCAAAGATACTACTGGAAGGGAATGGCCGGCAACATTAAACAAATTATTTGCAAATATCAAACCTGTACCCAGATGGACCCGGTAATAAGTCACCAGCTGTTGAAGCCCATCTCAGTGAACTGCCCATTCCAGTTGTTGTTGCAAGACACAGGACACATATTATCCCCTGATGGGAGACAATATTACTTTGTCTTAGCCATAGATCACCTCACCCAATGAGTAGAAGTGCAGGTCATACCGTCCAAGACCTCCAAAAATATTATAAGGTTCATAAGGGATTGCCTAGTGGCAAGACATGGATGTCACTCAGTGATTCAGACCAATGGGGGAAAACCGTATGTCTCACAAGCAATAAACCAGTTCCTAGAAGGTTACGGTATTAAGCACACGGCGTCAGCACCGTAACATCCCAAAAGTAATGGGATGGCTAAACAGACCATCCAAACCCTAAAAGGGATAATGGCAAAGTTAAAACTAAAGAACATAAAGGAGTGGAAGGAGCACGTAAACATAGCGGTCACCACATATTGGTTAGTGCCCCACCAATCCACAGGGTTCTCCCTGTTCATGTTGATATATGGACGGGAGGCTAATATGCTAGAGGAAGTGCCACACAAGGACTACAAGTCATACGAGAATTATGAGTCAGCTGTAAAACCATTTGTCAAGAAACTGACCAACATGCACCAAAAAGCTTGGGTGGCAAATCAGCAGTACCAGGACAAAATGAAAGCATACTATGATTGGACCAAAATAGGTAAGAAAGTGGTATCAACGTTTGCCATAGGGGACCTAGTATGGATTAATATCCAACACAAATCCCAAACATTAAACTTGGAAGAATTAAATGGATTAGGCCATGCAAGATCATAGGATCAACCCCAGGACCATTATACAAACTGAAATACAGAATGGGGGACGTCCCCATTATATATGAGCAAGCCAACCCACAATACATGAAGCCATTCCATGGCAAAACTAGCTGATAGTCCCGCACCAAAATCATGCCTTTTCTTTTTCCTCTTGGGGTTTTCTTTCAGGTCTGATGGACGGGGCCAGCTAATAAGAGTCACTATGACCTAGAAAGACTCCCAGCTAGCTTGGTTAGCAGGAATCCTTGGGGAAATAATGTTGTAACTTTTATAACAAACAACTGTCGGGCTCAGAACAGGTAGTTGACATGACCAACACATCCCATTGCAAGGGATCCCAGGGACTGAAGGGGCCAAGGAACAACAAGGATGGTCTGCTTGCTAAAAATTCATTCAGAAATTGAGTTTACAAAATATCCCACACAGATCAAACTATGCAGAATTTGATATCTGGATCTCTAGCAAGAGATAAAAAGAGTCCTTTCCTCCCCATCAATCTCTTTCAATTTTCAGTTCTTTATATTATCACTATTTCTATAGTAATAAAAACCACTGTTTATCCAAACACCATTTAATTTTCTCTGATCTACATATTCCAACAATCTTTAAACTATGTCTCCTTGAACCAATCAAAATGATCACGCTGGTCAAGATGTCTTTGAGCTATTGCCTATTGTGGCATAGGATGTGGTTTGAAGAGCCCTTCATTCCGGGTCTACCTTGGGGCCAAAGGCTCTCCGCAAATACATTGCTACAATGACAACTGAACAGCTCAAAGCATGCCAGGTATTTCTCAGCGGTCAGCAGGACCAAATGGCTGCCCTAGAGGGTGACTACCTTTCCGTTGCAATCAACCAGGTGTTGTTGATGGTTGGGAAAGTCTCCAACAAAAATATAAGATACTGTAGCTTTTAGCTACTAAAGTGAAAAGTAGATTTTATGTTTTTTTGAATACTTTGTGCCTATTAGTTGTTAAAGTGCTGTATTTTTGTATATATGGATAGTATTTTGGGTTCTGAATGATGAGATCTCTTGTTAATATAACCATTATACTTTCCTTCTCCTAGTACATTGTTCCCACCATTTCTAGTGCTGATCTCCTGATTTTTTTTCCACAATAAACCACATTGCATAGAATAAAATATATATCATTTGTAGATTAATATGTACATTAGTTTAGCTATATTTACCAAAAAGATAAACTTAAATACTCAGAAGATTGATAAAATGATTTGAGTATCACAAATGCTATACATTTAAGATATATATACTAATGAAATTTGAGTTTGCTCCTTTTTAGCCTTTTAGAAAATAATAATCTAAATTTAAATTTACTAAAGAATATATGAAAAATGATGCTTTTAAATTTAGTTGTACAAGATTTATAGTAGAAAATTTAAGAACCTTAATATTTAAAACTTTATCTTTATACTGTGTTGTCAAGTTGATTTAGAATTTGTAGCTAATAGTAAATTTGCAATCAAATTAACAATTGAATGGTTTCTTATTTTTCATTTTCTGCTATTCACACTAAAACATATTTAATATCATGCTAGATGTAAAATCAATGATATAATACTATATCAGTTATAGGAAACAAGTTTCTCTTTAAGATTACAGAAGTAGATAGTTAGAAGTTCTTATAGGTTTGCTTCTATAGATAACCCAAGTTTGTCTTCTAAGGTTTCTTGGATTTCATTGTTTCTAAATTCATAGCTTAAATTTTGTATCTGCAGTTTAAGTTTTTGTAATAATACTAAGATTTATTCTGTTACATAAAGTTTGATATATGTAAATTAGTATTGTTATGTCGCTAGAATATATAGTTATAAATTCCAAATATATATATGAAGCAATCCTGATCCTCACTAAAGAATATCAACTTAAAGTTAATATTCAGCACCAAAATTAAGCTAAACATAAATTATAATAATAATTAAGGGTATGATAACAATAATTGGCATAAAAGTTATAAAAATCTACATAAGTAAATAATTCTGCATTCCCTGTGGTTAGTTATTATACTGGGACCCTGTCTCAAGAAAAATTTGATAACACCAAATCTGCCTAAACCAAATGGAGCAAACTAAATCTGCCTACCTGATCCTAAATGGAGTAGGACCCTGAATGATAGCTGTGTCAAAAATAATACAAATCTAATGCAATTTAATATATATAATATTAAGCCAATTTAGACTAATTCAAAAATAATGTTTTATCTTCATAAAAAATATTTCAAAAACAAAAATACATTAATTTAGTGTGAGAATACTATAACTTAAATTGTACTAATTTCTAAAAAAACGTAATTGATATTTATAGTGCTACACTGCTTACTTTACTATATATCAAGTTAAATGCTATTTAAATAAAAAATAGCATTGGGCAAAAAGTATAAAAAAAATCTACTCCATTTAGGTTCTGGTTAATTAAATTGCAACCATGACTCAAAAAAACATCCTAAATCAAAAAGTAACTGATAAGAGGCTACTAAGCTCATTTGAGTTGTAAGAAATAGTGACCTTCAATTAATAGTTGTTATGTTCAAAGGTAATAATATTACCATGTTGGTAGAATATATTTTTTGTATTATTTAATTTTACTTTTGCATTTAAGAAAAAAAAAAGAATTGCATAAAAAAGGCATTTTTATTTAGAAACCGGATTTTTTGCATATAAATATGTATTTGTTTGAAAAACTTTTTCAAATTAATTATAAAAGTTTTTTAGTTAACAATAGATTATGGCAATAGTCATATAAAAATTAGTCAAATATTATACTTTTTTGTCAAATTAGATAGTTAGATTGCTCATATAAAGATGGCAATTTTTACTTTTACAAATTTAGTTAAGGTAGAAATTTTAAATCTTATATGTTATAACAGTAGAAGAAACCTTAGTATATTTTATATGATGTTTTTATTTAGACAATTGTTTAAATTGAATATCATGAAATTGCACAAAGTAATTCTCTTTATATTTTTTTGCATTATCATAGAGTGGTAAACTTAATTAGATATATAGTCTTAGTAATTTTTTATTTTCTTTTAGTTTTCAATCTACTAAAAAATTTAAAAGTGATTTATAATATAGCATAAGTCCAATTTTAAAAAAAAATAACCAAAATTGAATATTATGATCTAGCAATTTTTAGTCTAAGAAGAATTTTCTTTAGTTTAATAAATTTTAGATGTTTTGTGCAGTGCTTTGAAGAAAAGATTGTTAATTTTGGGATGAGGCTAAATTTTATCTAAGAAGTTTTTATTTGACTATAATTAACAGTTATTAAAGATCTATTGAAATCTAAATAATATTAATCAATTTTTCTTCACAGTTATATCATAAATAACAGGCCAAACCTATTTTTATCTAGGCATATTTGACTTGGAGCAGGGTGCCTAACAAATTTCTTACAAAATACTAGGAGTCATCTTGAATTTCTATCAATATTAAGTATGTTTAATTAATATAATTATTGAAATTTTTAATACTAAAAGGAAGGATTATTTTTGGAGCTAATAATTATAAATCATAGAAAAACATATACACAACAATTTAAATACTATCAAAAATATTATTCTTCCTACCTATAAATAACATTAATCTAAATTTTGGTTTAACTAAGCACCTTCAGGTTCAACAAGGGATTATTCTTAAACCTGTTTGATGAGCTGTTGCCCTGTTTCCTACTTATCAGAACTTTAGATCAAAGCAAATATTTTTCATGACTATATTCTTAAAAAATACACATCAAACCAGTCAGAGAAAAAAGGAGGGAAGCCATATGAGACCCATAGTAAATGGTTTCTTTCTTTAAACCTTAAATCAATCTAGTGAGACAGATTTAAATAATTAGTATTCCCAGCTTAAGTTCTAAATTAAAAAAGATATAAGAAAAAAGACTTTGGAGAACCCTAAAGAAACTACTATATAAATGTGACTAATTTCTTGAATCAACTTGAGACACATATATGATAAAGATTTAATTAATGAACTGTGAAGTATTCACAAGCTATACTTGTGTCTATTTTTATAAATTATAATTAGCCTATGTGACTACAATTGATAGTAAATTAATGGCTTAGACAGAAGCAATAAATTAGGCCTTTTCTTTAAATTAATAACAATAAATAAATAATCCAACTAATTAATCTAACAATCAACTATCTAATAGAGGCCAATACTTACTAAGAATCCACAAGTAGACAAATCCTCAATAAGAATTCTTGATTATATCAATCATTTTCTTGGGCAAGATAATTCTAGAAACTATAATAATTAATTGTTAATGTCTAGAATATTCTTATTGAAGGCAAATAAATTAAATCCCGCTTTGCTATTAAATCATATAGAGTGACAGACTTGACAGGAACACAGCTAAAGATCTATTCTTGGTAATAGCTTATAATATAAAGGAATAAAAATTTATTAAGAAAAATTCAGCAAAATCTCAAACAACTACCATTACAAGTGTGCACTTAGCAAATAGCCTCAATGAGCTTAATTCTTGACAAGACCCAACTTTTATTCCAATTTTTGACAGGAACTCACTACTATATACCAAGATGAGTATACCTTGAATAAGGGCTATATCTTATCAACAAGTTTATATTAGACAAACTAAGAGATATTGATCCAAGTAACTATTATGGCTTATTTATTGTAAACACACTCAACAAGGCACACCTTAAAACAAAATACTCAAATATGATTAAAACCAAGATAATGATAAGATACTTTAAAATTACAATTTTATAGTACTACTAGGACTAGAGCACTTAAGAATTTGACCCAGTACCTTACAAATATTTTAAAAGCCTAGATTCCCCTCCCCTTCAGCTATTTAAAGCCCTATCTTTTCTCCAAAAATAAACATAACAAGGTAATTCTTTTCTCTCTTATACTGCCATTTTCTACTCTTAAACCTTGCTTCTTTTACTAGAGTTAATTCTTGACCTAATACTATACATAAAAAATATAATAAATCTCCTAGCTAAAACCTAGATAAACAAGAACTTACCACATCAAAAGAACCTAGGCACTAGTCTCCATACTAGTGACCACCTCCAGCCCTTACCTGAAAGCTAGCATCTATGTGGAAGTTTTTACATTGGTGCTCACTACAGGGATAGTAGTAGTGATAGAAGACCAAGAAGACAACAGACACCCAAGATGTACCAGGAATACTAATATGATGCCCTTGAGGGAAAACT
>CAOJZF010000194.1:0-21819 GCA_948465475.1 Thalpophila matura
AAATTATTGTAGGGGTTCATTTTTTTAAATAGGAAATGGTTTAAAAGTTATAATGAAATCTTGCCAAAGATACTCTATAACTATTAATCTTCACCCCATAGACTAATCATATGGGGGGAATGTGAATTATTCACAAGCTACACTTGTGCCTATTTCTAAATATTATGATCATCCTATGTGATTATAATAAATAGTATGAAATATCTTAGGCATAGGCAGTAATTTAAGCCTTATGTTTAAATAACTAAAAAGGATTAAATAATCCAATTAATAGATCCATCTAATAGATCCAACCACATTATGGAGGAAAATAATACATGGTTTTATATTGAATTAATTGATAATAATAATGATCATTCTGATCAAAGGTATTTAAATCCAATTTTATTTTACTAAATAATTATTATAGATGACGGGCTTGGCAAGGATGTAGCTAATTACCTATTCTTGGCAAGAACCTAATTATTATCAACCAAATAAAACAATTGCTAATTACAAGCATGCTCTCGGCAAGGAATACCAATGTGTTTGATTCTTGGCAAAAACACACATCAAGCTTAATTCTTGCCAGTACCCTGCTTTTATTTGAATTGTTGATGAGAACTCTCTCCTATTTACTAGGATGATTATACCTTCAGTCTAGGCTATATCTTATCAACAAATACTTTTCCAGTCAAACCTAAAAGATGACAACCCAAGTACCTATGATAGCTTATTCCTATAAGCATCCTCAACAAGATTACGCTTAAATTTCAAATACTCAAGACTGGTTAAAATTAACATAATGATAAGATGCTTTGATAATTACTATGTTATGGTCTTACTGAGACTAGGGAACTTAAGTTTTCAACACAGTACCTCACTAAATACTTCAAAGCCTAGATTCTCCTTTCCTTTGACTATAAAAAACCCTTTATTTCCCCCAAAATGGTCATCAAAAAATCAATAAAATAAACACTTTTTCTCTTGGATTATAAATAAACATACGATTTTCTCTCTCTTCACTAGCAACAGCTACCCCTAAATTCCATCAAAGTTAAGTCTTAATAAAAGACCAACATAAGGAAATATACAGCTAGAACTAGCTAGAAAATAAGAACTATCCACTAAATAGAATCTTTGGTACTAGTCCTCATACTAGTGACCACATCAAGACCAAGCCCATTAAGCAAGCATCTCTGTGGAAGTTTCACAAACATACCATATCATTATATAAAATAACTTTGGATAATAACATTTCTTTTTTTATATGTTATAAATCATATATGAGAATTTTATTTATTCTTAATAAAGTTACATATCATAATCAATCGCTTTTTCTCACTTTTTTTACTATTTGATTTAGTAATGTATAGTCCTGATTTATATCATATGTACTTATATTATTAGATTTATCACAGTCGTTTTTAGAAAGAGAAAGGGTAGAGCTGTTTATCAACCACCAACCACTACCACACCTCCTCAACCCACCACCAAATCACCACAGCCAACAACAGAAACCATCACTACATCACCACAACCATAGCAACCCCAATTTAAAATCTACCTGAACCACCTTCCTCTACTAAAAATCTTTGCAATTAGCTAGTGAAAACTTCAAAGACAAGAATTAGAAACACTAATGAATTTGTATGAGAACTATCTTGAGATGTGACAGACAATAAACCCCACCACAGCCTATCTTCACTACACCACCACCACCAACCATTTTAACAACTCAACCATATTATAACAATAGCCTACTCTTTGATGATCTTAATATAGACATGGGGGACTTATATGTCAATTCATCAACCCTATCTATCTTGACGCAAAATTCCTCAACTTACCCCCCTTTCCTCTTGACAACCCTCTTCCTCATCCTTCATCCCCTACTCCCCATCCTTTTTAGTACTCCCTCCTCAACTCCCTTCCCCCCACCTCAAACCACCTCTGCCTCCTCCCGGATACCCCCCACCTAACGGCCCTCCTCCTCTTCTAACCCAATTTTAAATTCTTCCACTATCCACCAGGGTTCTAGTATGAAGGAAGAGGATCCAGCATTAGATATTAAAGTTGGGGATAAGGCTGTTTATCTGTATAGTGATGATTATTTGGTAGAGGATGACAAGGATGAGATCTTTGAAGGTGTGGTAGAGAAGTTTTCTGACAATGAGGTTGAGGAAACATCAGCCAGAAACACAAAACCTCCCAAGTTTTTGAAAAATAATTTCTCAGATAAAGTCAAAGCCACCTGGGATCTCACCAAGGTGAATATTATTTGTACTGGTGACAATGGGTCCTTAGTGGTTCCTAAGGCATGGGAGAAGACCTTCTCTATTATGGAAAGAAAGGGTGGCCCTGGTTACTACCAAGATAGCTAAATCTTCTCTTGTTGTGATGAGGACAAGGATACTCCCTCACGTTACTATTAATTTGATGGCAAGTATTGTCAGATGAAGTTGATAACAGAGGGGTTTACCAAGTTTAAGGAAACTGGTACTGAGAAGGATAGGAAGAATCTCAAGAAAGCCAAAAAGGTAGAAGTGAAACACACTTGCACACTTCCAACAGATCTAACTGAGAAGAATGTTCATGTGGCATTTGAGAAAATTTATTGCAAACAATCCCCATCCAAATAAAAGCAACCTCATTGAGATAAAAAAAGTTGGAAAGGATGACTTGCAAAAAAATGAAAATGGGAACATTAATATCAAATTGCAAATTTCATACAAAGATCATTGGAATTAAAAAGGAATTATAGTTGAAGCCTTTTTCCCTCCTAACCCTCACTATCACCCCCCCATAGAGCTTGCCCTAGAGGGTAAAGATTTCTTGCTTTTTGATTCAGGTTTACACCTCTCAAATAGAGTAATTTGCTTTGCAACAAAGAAGAATCTCATGAAGCTGCTTAATCTGATCAATGGCTAGCAGATGCTACCTTTTGCAGTGCCCCTCAAAAATCCCGCCAAATTTATCCTATACATGCCCAGTTTAACAACAAAACTCTCCCCCTATTATGCTTTCTTATGACCAGTCAAACTCAATCCGCCTATGAAGATGTGTTGAAAATATTACTGGCTTGAATTAACTTGCTTTTGCCTGAATACTATGGCAATTAACCTAACAAGAAAAAAGCAGCAAATAAGATACCCCCCTTCCTTTCCAAACCTGGCAATGCTCTCCCATATTACAACTACCTCCTAGTATACTTTGAGCTAGCACAAGCTAAAGCATACCATGAGGTATTTGGGGGGGGCACATGGTTTCTGTTTCCACTTTGCCCAATGCCTACTTCACTGACTAAAGAAGTTCCCAAAGCTCAATAATAAGTACAAAACTGATGGAACCAATAAAACAAATAAAGCCATCAATTATTTCCATGTACTTGCATAGATCATAAAAGAAAAATCTAATGAAACCCCTGATGCAATACTTTAATAAAGAAGATAGAAAAGCATGAAATTTGCTTAAATCCTTTTGTAAAATACTTCAAACGTCAATGGACAGGAAACCTGGCAAGAGAGAGGGCAGGGTCAAAGGTTAAAGGTATATTTACTTAAGAGCAGTATAAATACTTTGATTCTGACGGCCTAAGGGCCACATACTCTCAAATCATGGCATTTTAATTTCAATGATGTTGTGTTATAGATACCCCAACATTCTAGAATCTCTTCAGAAATTTGCAATTAAAACAAAATAAAACTGAAAAGATATTATCTAAAGAAAGTTTAGGTATTTCAACTGTTGAGAGGAATAAGTAATCTTTTGAGAAGTATGGAAGGATCAAAGTACTGGCTAAGAAAGCTTATTTCTCTAGGAATAAACTAAAATACCATGGCATATTAGCAACCGCCTTGATAAAATATCCCCTTGCATTTCCCTTATATTTTATCAATATTTTGCATAGAATATGATTTTTTTATCTCTTTGTTCTTTCTAGGAAATTTTTAGGATATAAAAAATATTTTGGATTTTTTTATTATGTTTTTTCATAATTAAAGTTTTGTTTTGAGTATATAATATGTTTTCATATTATTTTTTATGCCGTGATATTTTTTTCTAATTCTCTGCAAAATTTTGATCTTTTTAGGTAGTTTATGAATTATTCTTTCATTTTAATCCCCTTCTTCTCCCCTTCATTCTACTATCAAAATAGGCCAAAATTCATGATTCTAATTCCTAATTTCCCTTTTTGTAATGATTCTGATATCAGAAATTCATGATTATAATTTCCAATTTCTCTTTTTGATTGATTTCTATATCAGAAATCTGTGATTCTCATTTTTGAAATGCCCAGCTCTACAATTTGCATTTTTGCAATTCACAGCTATCCCAGTAAGTGTGCCAGGTTTTATAGACCCTCTGTGATAAGGAAAATTCTCCTTCATCATTTAATTTTTCTTCTTCAGTACTTCATTGTCAGACTGCTCCTGTTCATTGTAAAGACTCTTCAGGAGTAAGAGGAGGTGGGATGCTTGAGCTAGAAAATAACATTTGAGTTGAGGATCTAGTTTTTCTTGTAAAAACTAAAATTATCTAACCTTCTTTAAATAAGTTGTATATAGCAGCTGACTTGTTATATGTTGGTTTTATACTAGATTATATATTTTATATATATGATCTATAGTTGAGTATCAATATTAATATTCTATTATAATTTAAGTATTTTCTGGGTGAACCATTATTTAATGGGCTAAATATACTCACAAACAAGTAAAATCATATTGGTTTTAAGATTCTCTACTCAAAATATCAGATATATAAATTAATTGATCACCCTAAGCATTCTAACAAGTAAAAATTCTAAGATCTTATATTTTGTCTATTACATTTTTAAGGATGTTAAGCTCTGCCTTAATTCTATATGTTCAATCTTATTGATTTTTTGATCTCATCTAAAAAGTTATGCTAATTTTATTTAGTCATTTTTTTAGTGTAATTTTTTATCATAGTATAATAAAATACAGCTTTTATTATGGCTAAACTTCTCTATTGTCATTTATAATAGAGTTTTTGTAAGTAAAGTTTAATCAGAAATAGCAGATCTGATTTAGAAAGCTCTTTTTGGATCAGAAAAGTTCAGTAAATTATTTATTAAATATTTTAAATATTTCTGCTGTAGTAAAAAAACCCTATCAGAAAACTTAACAATTATAAAAAATTATCTAGAAATAAAAATATCTAAGTTATTTCTAAAACAAAGTTTTTGAGACTTTTCCATTGATTGAGAAGTAAAAAATGCTAAAAAAAATCAAAAAACATTAAAATTTATAAAAAATTACTATTAACCATTTTAAAGATTAGCATTACAAGATTGGAGGCCTTATCACTTCCAATATGGAGGGTTGATGTGCTGTAAGATCCTAGGGCTGTAGTGACTTCATCACCAGCAGTACTAAACTTTTTGTCAAATTAAACACTGGCAGCTAACTTAATCTTTTACATTAGTCTTGTTAAAATTATATTTTCTTGGGCTCCTGAATCAAACTTTTTCTGTTTAAGCTTGTTTTTCCATAAAACAATACGTAATTAATAGGAACCTTCCACTTTTTTGTAATTGCTAAGACCTTTCTAGCTTTTAGAAAACTGCTTAAATTTTTATCTTAATTAATTAGCTAGAGCAGAACTAATTTTTTATAATTTTTTTCTTAAGATCAGGTATCTGTGGTTGATCACATTATGATCTTTCACTTATTAAGGTTTGGGGAAACTAATTTTGTTATATCAATTGATTAGCTTAGGGCTTAGCTATCTAAGTTCTGCCTTAAAAAAGTCTTTCTAAAAGAGCCTTTGTTGCGCTTAGTGATTGCAAGGACATTATGGTTTTTAGTTTGATTTATCATCTTATTGCTGAATTCTAATTCTTCAGTAATTTGTGATCAAGGTGGTTGAAAATTCTCAATACTGAAATTATTATCAATAATGTTTGGACTGTTTTTAAGGGTAACTTAAGATAATTGAGCAGAAAAATTGTTCCTTTTTTAAATCTTCCTGTCTTTTCTCAAGTGTAAAGCTTTAAGAAATTTATCTGTTTGGGTTTCTACCCTCAACATTCTGTGGTCCAATGGCCTTTATTTCAAAAAATTAACAGTAATCCCTGTTAGGCTTGTAGGGTCTCTTGGGTCTATTGTACCATTGATCAGTCTTTCAGGCAGGGGAAGGCCAACCTTTGTGGGTTTGATAATTTTAATTTATCTCCAAATCCCTTTAATTTTAACTTAATTATCTAGAGTTTGAGAGGGCTAAGATTTCAACTAGATTGTTACTATTGGCAATGAAGGTATTAATGGCTAGTTGTACTTTACTGAAAATTCCAGTGTTTTGAGTCATAGCCCTGCTACAAATTCCTTTAGGATTGGACTCAGCTCCTATGAGTTGTTGAGAAATGATGAGGTATTAATTGAAAAGACTCTTATTGTCTCATTCTCTAAAATATAGATCTCAGATAAGAGATCTCTTTGGGCTAAGATGTACTTGTTGGAACCAAATTATTGTAGTAGGGTTTATACTACCCAATTTTAGCTTTTTCTCCTTTGGTTTAAGATCAAAATTCAAAAAAAAATCTTAATAAACCATTGATAGTCTTTATTAGACAGATTGTCATTATCCTCTTGCTCAAGCCTTCAGCTTCCATCTCAGATAGTTTTATGTGATTAAAAATGCTGAGATCTGGGTCCCAGTAATTGAATCTCATTTTTCTAGGGCCCTTTGCAGGTTTGAGTTTATTAAATGCTTTCTTTTTTCTCTAAGGATGCTAATTTATACCCTTATTCCCAACCATAGATAAATCAGAGCTAGAATGATCTTTCTGGAGGATAAATTGGAGTCAAAATGTGATAAGTTTATATCTTTTTTCTTCCTAGAACTAAATTCATCCTTCTTTTTGACTTTTCCAAGTTCTTTTGGTTAATTATTTGATCTCATGGTTCTGGAAGAGATTTAGATTTAAGAGAGTTCTAAGAAACCTAATTTCTTTATATAATCTTGCTCCCTCATATGTTTATTTCTTCCCTGTTTAGCTAGTTATATCTAAGCACCTCAATAATTTTTTGAGCTTGGGAGTTTAATCTATTTTGTTTGCCATAATTTCTTTTCTTTGACTAAGTATATCATTTAATTTTCTTTTTAGCTTGTCATTGACATGCTTAAATTTTTCTTGTTGAGATATGCTTTTCTCTTCTAGCATTGATATTTGATTTTAAGAGAGGATAAGTGTTATTTGGTTCTATCTTTATTCATCCCCTTCTCTTCTGGTTTTTCTAGGTCAAGATAAATTATCTTGTTAAGTCTTTCCCTTTTTTTTGTCAAAAGATAAAATTGCTTAGTCATTTATATATTTTCTTAAAGGTGTTTTTTAAAGTTTAATGTCCTGTCTGGCTTTAAGGAGGAACTTGTTTTTTTCTACAGCTCTTCTGTAGCTCTTAGCCACAAGAAACTTATGGGCTCATAACAAGATACCAAATTTGAACCATTCCATCCTAAAAAGGCCAAAGGATCTAAAGGGATTGACGGACCTGGGAGCTGATTTGCATATCTCAAACCATTTAGTAATCAATTTTACCAAAACTAACTACACAAACCAGAAATCATGGAAGAATTGACATCTGGGTCCCCATCAATAAATATAAAGGAATCCTCTACTCCCCCTCATCTTTCTCTAATTTTTGAGTCATATCACATTAATCTAAATAAAGCTTAATTTTGTCTTATCATGATTCTAGACTTAATCTTCTAAATTACAGTAAACTATAAAATCACAACCATGCTTCTCAGAACAAATCATAGCAACTATGCTGGCCAAGATGTCTTGAGTTTCTTCCACTAGTAGCACAGTATGTAGTTTAGAGGACCATTTATCACAAGTCTACCTTGGGACCAACTTCCCTCCTGAAATACATTACTACCACGACTGGCCCACAACTTAAGGCCTACCAAGTCTTCTATAGTAGGCACCAGGAACAGATGGCTGCCTTGGAAGGAGACTCCCTAATCATGGCCATTTGCCAGGTCTCCACTATGATTGGTAAAATCTCTAACAGGCTCCAAGACCATTTTTAAAATCAAGTTTTTTGTTCACCAAACAGGAACATGACTTTTGAAAAATCATTCTGGTTTTCACAGAAACTAATAGAATCCTTAATGACTTAGTCTATGTTTTTAATGTTTTGGTTGTAGTACTGTCTTAGATGATGAATTTTCTTGTTGCAGTTTACAACTATTGTGAGGCTTTTCATTTTTTGAGTGGTATCATTCACCACAGTGTTTATGCTGCTTTAACATTAGTCTTTGTCTGATAGCCAGCTCTAGCTCAAGTTTATATAGCAAGGGTTTGAGTATCTCAGCTTACCCCTAAGTGGAGATAATTACTTAATAAATTCCTTAACTTGTGTTTGGTATTGATGTTTGAGTACACCTGAGTTGTAGAGAGGGTTAAGCCATTCTGGATGACTTCAGCCATCTCTTCATTCAATTTTCTAAAGAGTGTGAACTGAGTTTCAGTCTATTGTTTAAAAATTTAGCCAATATTTTGTCTAAGGCTTGTTTATAATTTATCCTTATTATGGGTGTTAATTATTTACCAGTAAGCAAGTAGCTCAATATTGTCCAGAGGAGCTATTCAAAAATTTCATTTGTGCCAAAGGTTAGTAAATCACTGATGAGATTCTCATTTCTTTTGTTGGTTAAATTAATTTCTCTATGTCAATGTCTTAGTCCTTCAAGATATCTTTTAATTGTTTATGGGCGACCATTTTAACTATTTACTGTTCTACATTAAAAAAGGAGTATTTTTGGCTTATCCTAGATCTTGGTGTGTGTGGCCTTGTGTTTTACTGCCCCTGTAAGGAGCACTAATGTTAAATTATTGCAAAAGTGCTATGCATATTGAAATTTTTAGGATTTGTTAGCATAAAAATTAATAGCTAGGTTTTTAATGAATCTTTCTAGGTCAAACTTTGGATAAATATAAGCTTTTAGTATGTTTTTATTCTTTAGAAAAGAATTTTCAATATCATTGTGATTGTGGTCGTGGGGATTATTTTAAAAAGAGTTTTATAAAGATCTCTGTATAGATATGGGAGGGTATGGTAAATAATGTTTATTTAGTATATGCATAGAGGTGTTAAAGGCTAAGTGAATGGTCAACGGAATGTGTTGATAATGTCAAAGGAAAGGAGGATCCTTGGAGTGATCCTCCTTCAAATTTGGGTGTCATCAAGTCAGACAAGGAGATGGACCCTTTGGAGTTGGAACAGAGGGAGAACAAGGGACAAACATGACCAGTTGGCAACAGGACTCCAATATACCCCCCAGTGAAAAACTAAAAAGGGCAATTAAGAGTGATGGGGTACAGGGTCAGTAGTCCTGGCTCTGTACTTGGTTAGGAGGCATCCGTCAATAGGATTTTCTTGGTTCCATTAGACTTCCTGAGTAGCACACAGTCTCAAAGAGTCAAGAAGTAATTTTTGTTGCTTACCTCAATGATCTTAGAGGGTATACATGTTGGTTTTGTGGTTGGCCTGGACCACTATTTAAGGACCTATTTTACTGGTTTAAGGTTGGAAGAGTCTGAGTTAAAGGCCCATACTTTGTTGCCTTCTTTGTAATGAGTCTTTCTTAGGGCGGCTTGTTTGAGCTTCCTTTTCTGAGTCTTCTCAGTTGCCTTGAACCAAATGGTTTCAGGTTTGTTGGAGATGGCCTCATCTTGTGGTAACATTTTTGGTTCAATTAATTTTAAGCCACAAGGGGTTTGCGCTGTTTCTGGCTTATAGATGTACAACATCACAAATGGAGAGAACTTAATGTCTTGGGTCACCCTTGATTGGATGACCATTAAGGCCTCCAGTAAGTAGCTATGCAACTTGTTGACATCTGCAGAACTTATTTTTTGTAGGATGTCAACAAGGGCTCCATTCAACCTTTCTGCTTGTCCATTTGCTTGAGCATGGTATGGGGTGGTAGTTAGGTGGTCAATATGACATTGATCTAAGTATGTTTTAGTCTCCTGGGAAGTTGAATCCTGCCCACATTCTTTGAGGATCTGATTGGGAAAACCAAACTTGGCCGTAATTTATTGGCCAATGAAGAGATGGATGGCTTTTCCATTGTGAACCTTGGTGGCTAGTGCAGCCAGTCAGCAGGTACAAAAATTGATACCTGTGATGATATACTTGGCCCCAAAGGACTTTTGGGCATGGTTCCAACTATGTTAATTTCCCATTGTTTGTACTGTTCTCTATTGTCTTAAGGAATGACAGACTTGGAGGGAGCCTTGGTTGACCAATATTTCTCGCAGGTCTTGCACTGTTGAAGGGTCTCATGGACATCTTTGGCTAGCAGGGGCCACCACATACGGGATTTTAATAAGAGGATGAGGCTTTGTGCCCAGGTATGTCTCATGTCTTGATGATAACAGAGGACAGCTTTGATCTATTGGGATACAGGTACTTATGGGACCCATTTCTTGTCATTGTTGAGGTAGAGAATGTCGCCATTGTCAACCTTGAAATTGTTTTTGTTCAAAACCAGTTTCTCAAGAGTCTTATTGGAGATTCTGGGAGGATATGTCCCCTTGTTGGTATGTGCATACCACATTGGCTAATTGAAAATGAGTTCTTCATCAACCTGCGCGTTC
This sequence comes from Thalpophila matura, assembly GCA_948465475.1. Lineage (NCBI taxonomy): Eukaryota > Metazoa > Arthropoda > Insecta > Lepidoptera > Noctuidae > Thalpophila > Thalpophila matura. The sequence continues at coordinate 10,616 of CAOJZF010000194.1, forward strand.
TAGATGTATATCTAAGAGAGTGCATTAGCCTGGAGGAGTTAGTCCTGGCTTATGAGTTAGTTGTAAGCTATAGTTACCTAAAATCTCTATCTATTTAACCTATGTTTGTGTGAGTTTAGTCTGAGTTTTGAAGAACTAGTGGGACTTGTAACTAGTGAGGGCAGTGGTTTTGTGCACGCCTTCCAGATAACAATGTCATTTCTTAACTATGGAGACAATGGAAAAGAGTTCTTTGTCATGGATCAGATACTGTTGTTTGCCACCCTGTAACATTTGGGATTCATAATCCACTGACTTGAAACTGTCAAGAATGTGTTTCCGCAAAATAGCACCAATTGCCTTGTACTTGGTGTTGGTTTTAAACTGATATTCCTTACTTGGGTCTGGGTATTGAAGTATGGGCACCGTTGTTAGCTTCTCCTTGAGGGTGACAAAGTTTTGCTCACATTCTGGGGTCCACATGAATTCTCTATCATTTTTGAGGAGGTTTTATAGTGGGGCTGATGTCATAAACCTGAAGGACATCCCTTATATTCCTAATAGACTTTTGACCAACTTAAGCTTGTTGAGTATCACCAAGGTGAATGATCCCATCTCCTCCTCCTCTAAATACTTTGTCAGAGCGTTCACTAGCCCTTTGGGGTTACATAAGGAGCAGAAATCTCGAAATTTCTCACCCAATAATCCCTGAGAAATTTTGACATGGAGCTTGTTGGTCTCTTTTGATCTTTTTTCCTAATAAAAATTGATTACTTTATTAAATTAGCGTTTATATTTTCATAGGAACTTCTACTCACTTGCCTAATTTAGTTAAACCAATCCTCCCAACAACCATGGCCGATCCACTTATTGTGGCAGACCCTCAACCACATGATTCCAGTGTGTACTTTGCTGGTGTTTGTAACTAGCGTCCTCAGGACCTCTATGGTGGTTAGGGTTCTATGCAAGGCTGCCCTTGGCACCTTAACTACCCTGGCCTGGCTCCTCCAGCCACCCCATAAGTTCTGGGACATAGTGTCACAACCCCTGGGTCATGACAGCTGATGGCTGTGAACAACTTGGAACAAATTTCCAGACATAAGCGATCAGTCCTAAGAAGTAATGTAATTTGTTTTAAATTGAATGGTCAAGGGAGTTTGTTAACGGCCCAAACCTTCTCAGGACTGGGTGGTATACCTTTGTTACTTATAACATGTCCTAGGAAGGTTAAGGAAGACTTAAAGAACTCACATTTAGAAAGTTTAGTATACAAATTATTGTAACAAAGAATACTTAATACTTTTTTATAGATTCAACATATGTTGATATTCATTGGTGCTGTTTTTATGATGTTGTCCAAGTACACCACAACAATATTACCAATTACTTCCTTGAAGATGGTGTTTATCAACTTCACAAACGTGGAAGGGGCATTAGTCATCCCAAAGTTCATAACCATTGACTTGAATGCGCTGTACTTACACCTGAAGCTGCTCTTGGGAATGTCTTGGGTCTGATTTGTACTTAGTTTTGTCTGGCTTTCAAGTTAATATTGGAAAAAACCTTAGCTCCACCCACTTGATCAAGGAGTTCTTTTATTAGGGAGAGAGGGTAATGGTTCTTTATGGTGACCGCATTAAGGGTTTGATAGTCTGTTGCTAGTCAGAGACTACCATATTTCTTCTGTATAAATAATACCGCTGCTCCCCAGGGTGCTTGTGAATCCTAGATTAGACCCTTGTCTAGGTTTTCCAGGATATGTGCCTTGAGTGCCTTGTCTTTCTTTGGTGTCAGGAGGTATATGGGTGACAATTTGGGCATTGACCCTTGGAGTTTAATGTGATGCTTGATAGGACAGACTGGAGGGAGTCCTTCCAAACTACTTTCAAAGACATTTTAAAACTCTTTTAAGAGTTGTCTTACCCAAGGGTCATTGGCGACTTCTTCAACTGAGACATTATAAAACTGGATGCAGTGGATTTTATAATTCTCCCAGTTCCTTTTGTCACCCTCTTCTGTTTAATTACCTTAACAAAAACGTAATTCTTGAGTAGGTGATGCATCCCATCTGAATAAGAGTAACAATTGGCTCCCCTCAAGTGACTGTGAGGGTGGAGGTGTTCCAGTCAATTTTGAGTTTCAACCAACGCAACCAATCCAGTCTGGCAATGATGTTGATGCTCAAATTTGGACAAACCAGAACTCCAATCTTTACATGCATGTGGCCCAGTGTGATTGTGCAGGTCTCAACTTGTCTGCTGACGGCCATGTGTGACTGGTTGGCCAGGATGAGACTCTAGACCTATGATTGGGTCTGGGGCAGGTTATATCTGGACACAAATGCATTGTCTGACAAGGACCTTTTGGCACCAGTATCTAATAGTGACTTGTGACAGTTATGTCAGAAAGAGAAAGGGTAAATCAACAAATTTTCTTTATTTTGATTAGAAGAAGAAGTGTTAGCTGTAGCTGTTTTTCTGGGGTCCTCAATGTCAGAGGCAGGCTTAGTATGGTTAATCCAAGCTTTTTTCCCGTTGTCTGGCCTGCAATTCCCACTAGATGACACCTTTTGGAAGGTGGAGATAGTTTTCCATCTGGATTGGTTGTTACTTTGGAAGTTCTCCTTGCGGTCCTTCTGCAAGTGTTTGAAGAAAATTGTAGCAGTCACAATCTTCTGTTTGGCATTCCAAGCCTCTTAGTACAGGTCTTCCAGGAGAGGACGTTCTTTCTCCCAGATGAACTTACTCACCTGGTAATAGAGGTTCTTGAAGAAGATGTATTAGACCATCCCCTTGTCAATGCAGACCTTGAGGCAAGCCAAGGAAAAAATCCGTTTATGTTACTTGATGTACTTTTATACTGCCCTGGTATGCTTGAGGCTGTCCCACATGTGGGCAACCACAAAATTGTTGTATTGCTTTCTAAAGTGGGTGTTGATCCATTATTGGAATTCCTGCCAGGTGCAAACCGGGAACTTTGATCCAGAGATTGAACTAATCTCTGGTCAGGCCTTCAAGGAAGTTGGCCACTTCCCTAAACCAGCAAAGTTCCTCAATCTCAGAGAGGCAGAGATAGGACCCAGCGGTCAATAGCCAGGATTCAAGAATATTGGTGTCTTTGCCCTCAAAGATGGGAAACTTGATACGCCTGGTGGTAGAAGGCGGGGAATTTTGGCCCAGCTGAGTAGAACCATTTAAAGTCAGAACTTTTTAGACCAAGAGAAGGATAATCAGTCTATTGAAGACAACCTTTTCTGCCGTTACAGGATCTCCCAGGGTATACATTGGGAATTGGGTAGCAGCATTGAAAGGGGGCATAGTTTATAGTTTAAAATAATTTGTTTTATTTTTTATTCAAAATTAAGGTTAGTAACTAATGCTTAGGAGTTCAGCCTTCCACTGCTACCAGTGTTATGACTGTAGTTGTGGGGAGTGAAATGAAAGAGTTTTACTAAGATCTCTGTATAGATACAGGAGGGTATGGGGAATAATGTTTGTTTATTTTACACATAGAGGTGTTAAAGACTAAGTGAATGGTCAATGGGTATGAGTTGATAATTATATTAGGGAGTAAGATCCTTGGAGTGATTCTTCTTCTAGTTTGGGTGTCATCAAGTCAGACAAGGAGATGGACCCATTGGAGTTGGTACAGAGGGAGAACAAGGGACAAATGTGAAAAGTTGGGATCAGGACTCCAACAATATCTAAATTAATTATTTTATTCTTCTTATATAATAATTCATGTGGGTCCTTCAAAGTCAGCTTTGTACTATTGAAATTTCTATCATGAATATAGTTCTAGATAAATAACTAAGATATTATTTTATGAAGAAATTATTAAAAATGGTTTGAGGAAGACAATTATTGTCCCTTGGTATTTTGAACAAGCTAAGGATTGATAACATCTAATTTATTGTTAGATGAAGCTGGATTTGGAGATAGTCCCACCAAAGGTACAATAGAATAGAGTTTCTTTATCATTTGTCCCAATTCCATTATTTGCTTACTATGGAGCAAATATAGGTGATTGGCTACTATTTTATAAAAGGACTAAAGACAAATTAAAATGTAATTGGGAACTAGGGCTTGATACTTCAAGATAACTTAGTGATAATTTTTCAAGGGCAAGGTAAATTTTACCGTGATGTGCCAGACTATATCCCTGAAGGTAGCTACAAATTTGGAGAGGTATATCAAGTTTACACAAGGGTTATATAGTATTGGTTTAATCATTATTATGATATTGTCTAATTTTTCTGATTAATATCAAATCTAGAGATTATCTAGTGGTTTTAGCGTGAGTTTCATAGTTAATTGCTATACTTCTTATCATTAAATCCTTAAAAGATAACTACAAGTAGCAACTTGTACTATTTCACCCATGTTTTCTTTGCATGAAACCAGAACAACAGGGATACTTTTATCAACTGCAATGCTAGCAGATCCAGAGATATCAATTTAAAAGGGGTAATAATACCTCCTAAAGATCTAACAATTTAATTTCTTGATAAAAAGATACATAATGGGATCTTCTAGTTGATCCAAATTCAATAACTTTGGTACTCTGGGCCACAACACAAGTAATTGCTGACCCAAATGGAATAATATTAACTTGGTTCAACCCTCTGCCAAAATAATTTGGGTGACCAGGGAAAATATTAAGCATGGTAAGAGCCAAACACTCTTACTCTGCTGAACCAAACCAAAATTTCTTTATTTGCCCCCAAAGATACCAATTATGAGTATGATAAGTTGGACAAACTCTTGCCCAGAACAATTCTGGTTATGCCCTTGGCAGAAGTATGTTACATCAACCACTTTGTCTTGTCTCAGGACTTTCATTAATTTACTTGATTGATTGCTATACTTAACCCCGCTCTTCTCCAGAAAACCCAAATAAAAATTGCTAGACCCTATGTCAGACAACTAATTGATTAGATTTTGACAAAGCAGCTCTGAAATCTAAGATTTCTCTAGAAAGCTCTAAACTTAAAAAACTCATGATAGGAAGTGCTTTTAGAACTAGATTAGGTCCCACCCAAACATGATACAGGAGTTAATTGGTTTTCTTGTCAAATTCCTGGAAGATAGAATGTACTTCATTCTAAAATTATTTATTGATATTATAGTCATTGCAAATATATAAACATATGCTTAAACAAGACACAAGTTTGACCATAGTAGGTTCTGGCTTGCCTGGGAACATTGTCTCTTTTAGTTTAATTTTCAAGATAAAATGACAGCCTAACATTAATTATAAATTATTCTATGCCACTGTTGGTAAAAATATTGTACTATATGTTAAATCTAAAGGAGCTTTCCTCTTGTTGATAGGTCCTATTAAGGTTACTGCTACTGAAATTGTTCTTTCATACAGTAAATATGACATCTTTCTTGGCACCTCCTTTTTGAGAAAGTAAGAGTTGAGCTTAATTTTGGAAATATATCATCTCAATATTATGGGGCAAAATATATCTCTGACATTTAAATAAGATACCATCTAAGAAACATGTCTCTACTATGAAATATGCATCATTTATATGGTTTATTCTAATAGATCATGCCTGTCAACTGTCCTGCAAAAATTGGTCTAAGATTTCTTATCCAGATTTATTAGTATAAAAGGATATTACTGATGTCCCCAGTAGCCACACTCTGAACAGTACTATCCAGAAACTTCCCCTGATGGCCTTGATGTAGAAAAACTTGATGTACACTATAAATAAGTAGCTACCCCTTGAATGAAATCAGCCTAAGTTCCCTGGGCTACCCCGGCCTGGTTCTAAAGGGTCATAAGAACATCAACGTTCTCTATGGGAATCTTAGTGCATAACACTTGATTATTAGTAAATATAAGATAATTGGCTTTCTTCATATTGTGTTGAACTCAGAATTCACCAAATTTTATGGAGTTTGGCAAATTCATAGAACTCAGAACCAAAACTACTCCTGAGCATAACATCAAAATTGAATTTAACCAAGCAGAATTCCAAGGACTCATATACAAACAACAGGACCAATTTTAGCAATACTAGAGAATACAATCAATTATTCTTAGAGAATAGCCAAGGTTTAAGATTTAAAAAAGACGTTTGGCACATCAAAGACACTAATTATCATAACCCCTTTAAGCTCAGACTAATCTGGCAATCTAAGATTGACAATAAAAATAATCTTCTGAGAAATAGAAACTCCTTGACCAAGGAAGCCTGAAGCGGTCTTCTTTGCTTTGGGTAAGTCTTATGCTCATTGTGAAGAAGAAACATGGTTCAGACTAGGTTCTAATAGACTATTAGCAGTTTAACAACATTGCCAGGAAGGATCTTTCTTTCTGTCCTGCATTGAAGTTAGCTTTAACCAACTAGGAGGTGCAAAATAATTGTCTTCCATAATTTTATATCAGGAAAATGGCAGAACTAATTACCAGAGAAAAACCTGTCCAAGTGTAGTAGGTCTGATATTTAGACATATTGGACAAAGAAGAGTAGTCCTGGTAGTGTGCTAATTAACATAGGACACAGATATCCGGCACGGAACTTACACAGGTAATAGCACGAAATCGAACAAGGCAGCAGACCTTGATGACATAATAAGAGTCAGAGCTTAGCTGAAGAAGAACTATGTACTGAAATACTGGCATGGTACATGCGGGACATGGGATGTAGCAAGACATCGAAGCAATCAGATCATAAGTCCGGATCCTGATGCTATTAAGCATGAAATTGGCTAGGTTAAGAGACTGAGTTGGCTTAGCAAGGAATGTAGCTAGATGTAAGAAGAATACACATGCCAAGTATCAGCAACTGAGATGAAGTTTTCATGGCGCAGGGATTTTACAAAGTCACTATGTAAAAAGACAAAATGCTTTTATAAAGCAAAAGTAAGTAACTAGTAAGTTTAACCATATAGGGAATATTAGGAGGAACTCTATTATGGGTCCTTGGAACATATGCTCAATGAAGAGTCAAGTGGGTAGTCCTTTCTGGACATATGCAATTTGATAGGAAGATCTGAGAGATCTTAGAAATCTAATTGGCTAAGAATTGGACGAAACGGCTTCATATAACAGCTCAGTCATAAATGCATCACAGGTAAGAATCACAGTAAGTAACAATGAGGTTCCTGGGATGTAGAACCTTGGTAGGTACTTTATAGTCGCAGAAGAGTAAACTTGGAGAAGCATGAGCCTTCTCAAATTATCCAATGTCAAGACATTGAAATATAAGGGAATGTCTTGTGTGTGCGGATCTTCACAGATCAGAGTATCAGGTCAAAAGGAACATGGCTTAGTTTTCTAGCAAGATTTTAATATAAGAATAATCTGCTTAGTAGGATCTTGAGATATCAGGGATCAATTGCATAACCTTTATGAACAACTTTAAGGGTAAGTTGGTAAGTATTAAATAGGGTCAAGCGGTCCTAAGAGGGTTCTAGGGTAGCCTCACTGGGCACTAAACAGTTAGTATATTAGGATATAAGAAATAGTATACAGCTTAGTTATTATAATTGGTTAGATAACAGATCGTAATGTTTAATTGAATAAAGGAGGACATCATTAGATGATGTCAAGATTACTAGATAACCATATATAGGTTGGATGAACTTTGGACAGACTTCACAAGGCGCAGTCGCAATATCATGCTGATGTAAGTAATATGAAGATAGGTCAGAATCTTGAGGAGAATCCGAATCTGGTGTCATAAGGATAAGGAACAGATACTGATGTTCCATCGAATTATAGTTGCTCATAAGTGATCTCGATAGCTTTGATAGCTAGTAATTGGTTGAATGCTTAAAGTTTTCTGCTTAAACATGATACATACTTATGGTAAGTTATAGGCCATTTGGTTAACCCTTCGATAGGAAAGAGACATAAATCCTCAACATGACGGTACAATGACTTTGGTTTAAATTTATGGCCAAACCAACCAAGCTGGTGAGTCCAAACTTGGTAGGACCAACAAGGGGATGCATATAAAGGATGCTAAGTTTTTTGATCTGGTTTTCTTAGCGAATTGGGATAGCAATTTTAGAGTTAAAACATAGTTAATAAAAGATATAACAATAAACGGTCTTCTTGGTAGTTAGTTGAATAGGTCGTTAAATAAGTAGTTAGTTGATAGTTTATAAGGTAGGTTTAGCCTTAATTGACATGGAAGCATAGCAGAATTGGCTATACAGCTAGATGCAGTTAGAATAAGATGTATGGTCTTTAACAAAAGCATTGTTGGTACATCAAAGATGTAGCTCTTTAGATGAGAATTATTGTAGCATATAAAGCATAGGTAAGAAGAGTTTCAGGGTACTCCAGATGAACAATGTACATGACCCACTCCCTACACCAAGTGCACCATTATAAACATATGAGGACTTTATCAACCCACTTAGATTCCTCAAGGCCTGTTTAGTGCCCCAGAAATCTTCCAATGGGCCATGAACCTCATTTAGATAATCAGGAAAGAAGTTTTGTTTCTTTTTATAAAAATGATACTCATGACTTTTAAAAACCTTTAATTAACATCTCTAGATTCTAGAGGAAGTGTTTTGCCAACTGATAGGGGAAAAGCTGAAATTAAAACCTAAAAAGTGTCAGTATCTCTTAAAAAAATGATTTAGTGGGTTTGCATTTGATAAGAACAGATAAAGACCTAAAGAACCAGTAGTTGAAACCATAAAGAAGATAAAAAGTCCGGACAGTAAATTGATTTGCAATTATTCCTGGGATAATTGTGTTGTAAATTGAGTTTTTGTTCAATTCCAAAGGGAAGTTTTAATAGTAATGTACAAAATTGTAATGGTATTGTAATAATAAAATAATTATATATTAAAAATTTAAATTTATTTCATACTTGTGACATCATAATAATAGGCTCACAGAAGGGGTTTTTGATTCTAGGATCATATTTAGGATCTTATTGCTAATTTGCTTGTTGACAAAGGCAAAACTTGTTTGAGATTATTGTTCAAAATTGGGTTACAACATCACCCCATTATGAAGATAGGCCCCGGTTGTTACAAGGGAAAGGGCGCCTGTTGGGTTTTATACTTTGAGTTGCTCATCAGTAGCTGGCATTTGAGAATCCCTCTGGGCTTGCCAAGCCTTGTCCGCTCTGAGGTGTTTGTGGTGAATTTTTTGATATGTTATGGTGGTACAAGGGATTTGACTGAATAGGTGTTGTAGGCCTTATTGGCCTTAGCTACAAGAAACGGTCCTACCTTTTCTGGTTGTATTTTGTGTTTGTCTTTGTTTATTACCCAGACCTTGTTGTTCAGATCAAAAGGTTTTTGGAGGGTCTTTTTGGTGTTCTTGATACTGTTCCGTTTAGTTACATCTTGCTGATCCCACTGGGGTCTCATCTTTGACAAGCTAGGGTTGGGTATTTTGCTTGTAATTTCCAGGTGCATGTCTGTACCTCTTTGGACCAGGTTGGGTTTGTCCCTAAAGACCAATTTTTATGGAATGAACCCAGTTCCTCTGTTCACTTGTACCCAAAAGATTGAGAGAGCCAAAGGTAAATGTTTGGCCCAGTCCATGGGCTTGTCCACTGTGAGCTTAGCCAGAATTTCAACATGGATCCATTAAGTTGATCCATCCTTCTGTTGGCTTAGGGGCAGTATGGTGTTGTCACCTGATGATTGGTTTAATTTGCTCCCAGGTATACCTTCATTTGGTTTGCCACCAGTTTGGGTCTGCCATTAGTGATAAGGTTTTCTGGTGTGCTAAACCGCCCAATTATTTCTCTTCCTATAAAACGGCAGACATCTGCTCCTGTATTTTGTTGTGTAGCTTGTGCCATTGACCAACAGGTGGCGTAGTCAATTGCTGTAATGATGAAGTGTTTATTATTATTACCTGTTGTGGGTATTGGCCCTAAAATGTCAAGTGCCCATACTTTAAATGGGATTTTTATTGATTGGGGTATGATTGATTGCTCCAATGCTTTATTGTGAGAAAATTTCTCACAGAGTTTGCACTGTTTCAGGACTTATATGACGTCCTGTAGAATATGTTGCCACCAGCACTGTTGTTTGATTTATTCTGTTAAGTGGTGTGCCAAGTGTGGCCAAGTTGTTGATGGTATTGGATAATGTTGTCCACTTGTTGGTGAGCTAAGATGTAAGGGGCAGTTGTTTTATCTTCAAAGACGCAGTGTACCATACTGTATGAGTTAATAAATTTTTTTGGTTTTTAGCTACTGTGAAATATTCACAAGCTACATTTGTGCCTATTTCTAAATATTATGATCAGCCTATGTGATTATAATAAATAGTATAAAATATCTAAGGCATAGGCAATAATTTAAGCCTTTGTTCTAAATGACTAGTAAGGATTAAATAATCCAATTAATTGATCCATCTGATAGATCCAACCATATGATGAAGGCCAATAACCAACTGCCATAATAATCAGTTCAGGCGAAATAATGCATGGTTTTATATTGAATTAATTAATAATAATAATGATCATTCTGATCAAAGGTATTTAATTCCAATCTTATTTTACTAAATAATTATTATAGACAACAGACTTGGCAAGAACGTAGCCAATTATCTATTCTTGGCAAGAACCTAATTTATTATCAAAGATCAAATGACTACTAATTACAAGCACGCTCTTGGCAAGGAACACCAATGCATTTGATTCTTGGCAATAACATACAATGAGCTCAATTCTTGCCAACTCCCCGCTTTTATTTGGATTCTCAATGAGAACTCCCACCTATTTACTAGGATGATTACAACTTCAATCTAGGCTATATCTTATCAACAAATATTATTCCAGTCAAACCTAAAGGATGACGACCTAAGTACCTATGATGGCTTACTCCTATAAGCATCCTCAACAAGATTACACTAAAATCCCAAATACTCAAGACTGGTTAAAATCAAGACAATGATAAGATGCTTTGATAATTACTATGTTATGGTACTATTCAGACCAGGGGACTTAAGTCTTCAACATAGTACCTCACAAAATTCTCAAAGCCTTGATTCTCCTTCCCTTCAGCTATAAAAACCCCTTTATTTCCCCAAAATACGCATCATTAAAATCAAGTTTACTCCCAAATAAACAATAACTTTTTCCTCTCTTGGATAATTAAAAATAAATAAACTCTTCTCTCTTCAATTAGCAATAGCTACCCCTGATTTCTATTAAAGTCAAGTCTTAGCCTGAGACTGATATAAGGAAATTACAGCTAGAACTAGCTAGACAACAGGAACTAT
>CAOJZF010000195.1:0-11397 GCA_948465475.1 Thalpophila matura
CCAGTGATATGAGACCTTATTAATATAGGTTGCTCTTTTTCACTGAGATCCTCCAGATTCTCTATACTACAGTCATTAGGAATATAAAAAAAAAGAAAAAAAGATATATTATTTATTTAATTAAAGAACTTCCTTCTTTGAAGAAGTATGGCTTTCCTGTTTTCTTTTCTTCTTTAGGCAGTCTCTGGTCTTGTGACCTTTCACCCAACAGTACTTGCAGTAGTTGCCAGGTAGTGGATAGCTTCTTTTGGGCTTATTCCACTGGAACTGACTTTTGGCGGGTCTTAAACAGTTTCGTACCCATATCAACCCATACATATCTGGAGTCATTGCCAGGGTGAGTGTCTTCATTTGACAACTCTTCACTGGAAGAGAAATTAGAGTCACTGTTATAGGGGGCAGTATCATATTTGTACCTCCTACTCTTCTTTTTTGGTGGGTTCTTCTTCTGGGCCTTCTTTGAGGGGTTCTTCTTTGGATTAAAGTATCTCTCATCAAAGAAGCTGTAAGGCCGTTTTGGCTCAGGTGTTCCTGTTGTATCCAGGACAATTTCATAACTGTCCTCCAGGTTCTTGGTGTTCTTCTGGTCCATCTTGGGCATCCTGGTTATCTTCTTATAGGTCTTCTTGTACTTCTAGTCTGGTCTTGTTTACTACCCCTGTAGTGAGCACCAATGTGAAACTTCCACAGAGATGCTTACTTGATGGGCTTGGTCTTGGAGTGGTCCCTAGTATGAAGACTAGTACCAAAGGTTCTCTTCTGTGGGAGCTTCTGTTTCTAGCTAGTTCAGCTGTAACTTCCTTATGTCAGTCTTTAGGTTAAGACTTGACAGAGTTCAGGGGTGGCTTATTGCTTATTGAAGATAGAAGAGTTTATACTTATTTACAATCCTAGAGAGGGAAAAAGGTTATATTTAATGATCCAAGAGAGGAAAAAAGGTTATTTTTATTTGAGGGAAATAAGGGAGGTTTTTATAGTTGAAGGGAAGGGGAATCTAGGCTTTGAAATGTTAGTGAGGTACTGTGTTGAAGACTTAAGTCCCCTGGTCTGAATAGTACCATAACATAGTAATTATCAAAGCATCTTATCATTATCTTGATTTTAACCAGTCTTGAGTATTTGGGATTTTAGTGTAATCTTGTTGAGGATGCTCATAGGAATAAGCCATCATAGGTACTTGGGTTATCATCCTTTAGATTTAACTGGAATAATATTTGTTGATAAGATATAGCCTAGATTGAAATTATAATCATCCTAGTAAGTAAGGGGGAGTTCTTGTCAAGAATCCAAATTAAAGCAGGGAGTCGGCAAGCATTGAGCTTGTTGTATGTTCTTGCCAAGATTCAAACGCATTGGTATTACTTGCCAAGAGCGTGCTCGTAATTAGTAGTCCTTTGATTTGGTTGATAATAAATTAGGTTCTTGCCAAGAATAGGTAATTGGCTATGTTCTTGCCAAGTCCGTCATCTATAATAAATATTTAGTAAAATAAGATTGGAATTAAATACCTTCAATCAGAATGATCATTATTATTATTAATTAGTTCAATTTAAAATTATGTATTATTTCGCCTGAACTGATTATTATGGCAGTTGATTATTGGCCCTTCACCATGTGGTTGGATCTATTAGATGGATCAATTAATTGAATTATTCAATCCTTATTAGTTATTTAAAACAAAGGCTTAAATTATTGCCTACGCCAAGATATTTTATACTATCTATTATAATCACATAGGCTGATCATAATATTTAGAAATAGGCAAAAGTGTAGCTTGTGAATATTTCACAAAATGAAGGAGAATCAGATGTTCCAATTGTTTTGGTACCCAATAATCTTCAAGGAAATTAAATTAAAAAATAACTTGTTTTTTATTTAGAATTACTACAGACAATACATTATTGTTGTGTCTTAACTAAAGAATGATATTTGAATTTTTTTAGAAATTTAGTATTAGTTGATATAATCTTTTAATTACTAAAATTATATCTCTATACTACATATTATTTGATACCCTGATCCCTCATAAACTCTTGAGAATACCCATTGTAGCCAATATCACCTGATTAACAAATTTAATATAACTGAAAGGCTTTTTTTATCAATGAACTATCTATTAGAGTTTCTTTAAAGATTCTCAAGACATGATAAATGTATTAAAATCATCTTAATTAAAAAAAGATTTTTTAAAAGTATTGGTATACCCAAGTTTTTGATGTATTAGTTATACCCAAAAAAATGACAATCCTCAAAAGGGTGGACACAAAATTTAGTAGGCTCTATAATTTTATTATCATTATTTTTTAACTTAGAATATCACATAGTTTTAAATAGACAAGTTTTAATTATTTTTTTAAGAGCCATCTATATCATTGCAACAATGAATTTTTTTTAATCTTAGAGTCTTTGTAAACATAGAAGAATTTTTTTCTATCTCAAATATAATCTTATTGTCCATTTAAAGTCTAACTCACTGTGTATAGTCTTATTGAGGGTTTTTGATTATTGTAGGATAGTCAAGTCTTATAGTATAATAATGCTTTGCAGCATTTTTTACTTTGTTAAATAAAACTTAGTTTATTAGTTTTGTGCTTTGAAAAAAAGTAGCAACTTCTTTTTAATGAGAATTTTCTCTCAATATATTCAAATATGGGTTGCAAGGCTCTCTATCACTGAATTTTATATAAAGTCTTCTTTGTTTTTCTTGTTCATAAATACTTTTAGGAAAATTGACTTGTTTCTACTATTATTACTGGATGAACACATTTTTTTTAATCAAAAGGGAATAAAAAACAGTACCAAAAAAGCAACTTTCAATGTAAGTAGTTTCAAACAATAAAACTATCACATTTAACTATCCTTATATATTATTTTAAATTCTCTTTAAAATTTATAATCTATCTTTTTTTGTTTTTTTTTCTTTCTCTAGTGAAAAAACCATTCTTTTCTTGATAATTCATTTGATGCTAGTCTCTTTTTGCTTGCACTGTTTGTTAAAACTTTTATGTATCTTTCTCTTAATATTCCTTTTTTTTGAAGTCAATCAATCAAGTTTGTTTCATTTGTTTTTTTTTAAGTTCTTTTCTTGGACTTGTTGAGAATGTCTTGAAACTCATCCAATCATAATATTGCTTTACTATCTTTTTGTATTAGAAGTAGACTTCTAATTTTGGACAAACTATTATAAATCTTCCCAACACTTGTTTACCACAAACTTATCTTGTGATTGCCTTCCTTGTTTTTTGCCTTATCTTTTTAGTCCTCTCAATATAATTCATGGAAGCTCATTACATAATCATTTACTACTTTAACACAATTAACAAATAAATAGGTAGGCCACATATTGATGTGATTATAGTACAGACTTTTAAAGTTTAAAATTTATATTGAGATGTGCATTTTCTATCATCATCTATATTGGAGCAGAAGTAACCTGATTTATTTTGAGCAATATTTTAGGGAAATTATATAGCTACCCAAAAAATTCATCTGTTAAGCTTAATATCATTGAGTTACATTTTCTTTATGTAGAACTTGTGGAATTTATAGTTAGTCAAGATAATTTTCTAGAAAACACCCTAAAATTGAACACATTACTTTTTAAGATTTTTAGTGACTAAAAAATCTCATTAAGATTAATTCAAAACTTATCACTGCGTCTTAGAGTCTAAGCATCTATAAGCAACAGTATGAATCCTTATATCATTTTAATAAATCAAATTAAAAAAATAAATTGTTTAAATGTTTCTATTTCAATTTCTCATCAATCCTTAGATCTAATTATTGGCCTGGGTGAGCTTATATTCCTTTTCTTGTTAGTTTTGTATCTTATATCCTAATTGTAGACATAGTTCCTAAAATTTGAAATATCAGGTTAAGCTGAACACTATACTCTTGGATGATGTTTAAGAGGGAATTTTTTACAAAGATCTTTTTAAAAATTCTCTTAAAAATATTTTGCTTCCAATTTTTAATTTCTTTTTTTTTAAAAATATAAAACTATAATCCATTTTGACACAACATTGCACCCAAGTAATATCTAAGCTTGCTAACTATTTACCTACAGCTAGGACTACACTAATAGTTAAATGAGATATATATATTTTAGATTCTGAATGAATCATTAGTTAGTCTTAAAAGAATTGAACCAGGTAGCTACAGTCTTGAACAGTTTGAAATGATTCTTTTATCACTTACTAAAGTTTTTCTAAGGCTTACTGGAATACACTAGACAGGGTAGATTAGGGATGCTATTGCTTTGACAGTTTGGAGATATTTTTTGTTATTATAAATTTAAATAAGAGCTGAATGACAAGTTTTACTTGTTGGTTTTATATGTTTGTTGCTTAAAATATCTCTTGATTTTTTATTTAACTTATAGCGCAACTTATTCATTTAGTTAAAGATAAGAATAATGTCAATCTAAGAAGCCACGCTTGGCTGAGTTGCTCCTTTTTCTTAAAAGAGATGTGAGTGAAAAAAAGTAAGAAAAATTTGGCTCTTGAAAGATTTGTAATAAGATAGTAAAAGGCGCCAAGTAGATAGCAATTCTTTTTTTAGCATAATTTCCCTTTTGGCATATACCATCATGAATGTATTTAGATATATTTTAGATAGTTATCCTAAACCTTAGAATATAACCAAAAGAATATCTTCATGATGTTAGTAGAATATAATTTATCAGACTAATTTCTTATTTCACACTAGTAGATTAAGTAACATATAATATCATTTTTTTGAATGATAAAAATGACAATAAAAACTAATATAGCCCTTGATATTGTATGTCCTTTACAAGAGCTCTAGATTTTTTGTTAAGAGTTTAGTCTTTGAGAGGTATTATATTTCTAAGGATAACTAGTTTTAGTATGGTCTCAAAAAGCACATCTTTCTTAGAAACTATTCTATGAGGTGTATGTTTACTAAAATTCTAAAGAATTTGTTAAAATAGTATAATAATAGAATGTTTGCTTTCAAACAAGAAAGTTTTTGAGTTTTTTACTGTTTAAAACACTGTCTAGTCCCTGTTCTAATATCTACTTCTTCAAGAACCAAACATTTTAAAAGATATATAGAGGGTTAGGAGATAGTGTAAGCCTTCAAAATTTTAAGATAGTTGATTACTCCCCTTTTTCTGCTAATGAGAACAGTTATAAGGAGCTGACTAATAGTCAATCATACAGAGCTAATTTTCTATTACAGCAAAGGTAAAAGTTTAAGAACTTTAATTTTTGACTTCAAATATTATCTATCCTAAGCTAATAGATTTTAAGTTTTTTTGTTAGTGTGAAACTTCCACAGAGATGCTTGCTTGATGGGCTTGGTCTTGAAGTGGTCACTAGTATGAAGACTAGTACCAAAGGTTCTCTTCTGTGGGAGTTTCTGTTTCTAGCTAGTTCAGCTGTAATTTCCTTATGTCAGTCTTTAGATGGAGACTTGACAAAGTTCAGGGGTAGCTTATTTCTTAGAAGATAGAAGTGTTTGTATTCATTTATAATCTAAGAGAGGAAAAAGGTTATGAGAATGATGTTTTGGAGTAAAACTTGATATCTTTATTTGAGGGAAATAAGGGGGGGTTTTATAGTTGAAGGGAAGGAGAATCTAGGCTTTGAAATGTTTAGTGAGGTACTGTGTTGAAGAATTAAGTCCCCTTGTCTGAATAGTACCATAACAGTAGTTATCAAAGAATCTTATCATTATCTTGATTTTAACCTGCCTTGAGTATTTAGGATTTTAGTGTAATCTTGTTGAGGATGCTTATAGGAATAAGCCATCATAGGTACTTGGGTTGTCATCCTTTAGATTTGACTGGAATAATATTTGTTGATAAGATATAGCCTAAATTTGAGTTATAATCATTCTAGTAAATAGGGGGTAGTTCTTGTTGAGAATCCAAATTAAAGCAGGGAGTCGGCAAGCATTGAGCTTGTTGTATGTTCTTGCCAAGATTCAAACGCATTGGTATTACTTGCCAAGAGCGTGCTCGTAATTAGTAGTCCTTTGATTTGGTTGATAATAAATTAGGTTCTTGCCAAGAATAGGTAATTGGCTATGTTCTTGCCAAGTCCGTCATCTATAATAAATATTTAGTAAAATAAGATTGGAATTAAATACCTTCAATCAGAATGATCATTATTATTATTAATTAGTTCAATTTAAAATTATGTATTATTTTGCCTGAACTGATTATTATGGCAGTTGATTATTGGCCTTCACCATATGGTTGGATCTATTAGATGGATCAATTAATTGGATTATTTAATCCTTATTAGTTATTTAGAATAAAGGCTTAAATTATTGCCTATGCCTAAGATATTTTATACTATCTATTATAATCACATAGGATGATCATAATATTTAGAAATAGGCACAAGTGTAGCTCGTGAATATTTCACATTTAGTTAATAACTTGTTATACTAGAATAAATATATCAAACTCCCTGAATTAAGCTAGATGCAAAGACAATTACACTCTTAAAATAGTTATACTTTCGAGAATTATCCAAACTAAATTCTAATACTGAATTAAAAGAAAATTTGAAATTTGAAATTCTGCTAGGGTTGTTTCCTAAAAATCCAAACTAGAGTTCAAAGCGTAAAAGGGGGCTTTTTTTTTAGCTTTCAATCCTGCCAGAAGTTTTGCTTACCCCTAAACTTTTTTTTTTTTATTCTAGATAGAAAATGTCTAAAAAACTTTCATGAAAATATTATACCCTTAGCTTTATATTTGGAGAACTTAGTGGATTCAAACACAACACATTGCCCAATTTATTACAACTAGAGTTTTTAATTGGCCTTACTACAATTCTACTTTTAATTTCTCTCTTCTAAAATTAGGCTTAAAACTAATAGTTTCTTATAAATAAGTTTTTACATGATAAAAAAAACTAAATATTTTTACTATTGAATCATCAGAATCCTAGATTCTAATTGTTATGATAAAGGGTACATATGCAATTGAGTTTATGAATACTGTTCTATAGATATATGCGCTTAAGCTTTTTTAATATATGCTTGATAAATTAATTATTCTACCTATTATCAATCTGAATCTATCTCTTGTCTCTTTAATTAAACTAAATATGGTAATGTTTAGCTAAACACAATTTGATACTTTTATGGACCAGTTTAAAATATATATTACTATTATTACAAGTCATGTTCTCTGGTACAGTACTTAAAGTCAAAGAGGGCTTTATAAATTTTATAAAGGATAAATTTAAGTTCTCTTCAAGTAAGATTAATCAGATTAAATTGAGGCTAGGAGTTATAAAGAGGTTAGGTTATACCCGTAAAAATTTATATATATGACAAAAAAAAGATATGGTGTTATATTTATCAAAGAATAAAACTCTCTATCAGACTAGTCTACAAATATGGTAGTTAGAATTGAGTTGTTTTTAGAAGATAAGAAACTTCCACAGGATTGCCTGTTTATAGGCTTTGGTCTTTAGGTGGTTGCTAGTATAAAGACTAGTACTAAGGTTCTTCTTCTGTGAAATTTTTCTAGTTGTAGCTAGTTCTAACTATAAGTTCTCTTGTATTGTTTATGTTCAGTCTTAAATCAAAACTTATATTTAGTGATAAGTAGATAATTTGAGCAGCAATGGAAATTTAGAAATGAGAAAAGTTGATGAATTTATTGAGGATATTCAATGATAAGGCTTTTGCGGAAAATATGGGGGTTTATATATTTGAAGGGAAGGGAAATCTAGGCTTTGATTTATTTAGTGAGGTAGTGGGTTAAAGTCTTAAGTGCCCTAGTCCTAGTAGTACTATAAAATAGTAATTATCAAAGCATCTTATTGTTATCTTGATTTTAACCAGTCTTGAGTATTTAGGATTTAGGTGAAATCTTGTTGAGGATGCTTATAGGATAATTCATCATAGGTACTTGGGTTGCCATCCTTAAGTTTGACTGGAACAATATTTGTTGACAAGATATAGCCTAGATTTAAGGCATAATCATCCTAGTAAATAGGAGAGAGTTCTTGCCAAGAATTCACATAAAAGCAGGGTCTTGGCAAGGATTGAGCTCATCAAGAGTTATTGCCAAGAATTGAATGCATTGGGATTCTTTGCTAAGAGCAAGTTTGTAAATAGCAATTTTTTGAGATTTAGTTGATGGATATTCTATTTAATTAGTATTACAGGTTCTTGCCAAGAATAGGTAATTAGCTGTATTCTTATCAAGTCTGTAACTCTAGATAAATAATTAGTAAAATAGAGTTGATTTTAATTGATTTCAATTGGATTGTTATCAACTATTATTAATTAATTAGATATATAAAATATGTGTTATTTTGCCTGGTACAATTATAAAGGTAATTGAGAGTCCTTGCCAAGAATTCATTTACATGTGATTTCTTGGCAAGTGTCAGCCTCTATTGAATAATCAATAAAAAGATGGATCAAGAAATTGGATTATTTAATCCTTATTAGTAATATAGAACAAAGGCTTAAATTATTGAATGTGTCTAAGCCATTATTATACTATCAATTATAGTCACATAGGCTGATCTTAATATTTAGAAATAAGCACAAAGGTAGCTCATGAATATTTCACATTCTCCCCTACATGAATAGTCTATGGGGTGAAGATTAATAGTTGTAGAAAATCTTTGGCAAGTTTCTCATTATAACTTTTTAACTGTTTGAATAACTATGAATCCCTACAGAAATTCCAGCAACATCAACAAGTTTTTAAATCATATTGCAGGTTCAATTCAAGAGGATGAGACCAACAACGTTGGTGTTGACTCTGCCATCCCTCAATTTACTTTGACTCTTAGTAGGTATGTAAATACCTTGGTCCTGTTGAGAAATGGGGTCGCTTGGACGTGGTCAGTGACACTATCACTCACTTAATTGTGCATGCCAGTCATTGTGCTGTCCTGGATAAAGTCAAAACTGTGGCTGCTTGTGAAGCAGCAAGCTGTCCAAATGGAGGAGCTGGAGCCACTGCAAGTAACTTAGAGAGGGACCTTTCTTGTCCTTCCATCTCTCAGTGGCCAACAATGGAAGATGAAGTGCTCAATGTAGAGCAGCCTATTTTCATAGAGGGGGTGGAATACCTCTTCCATTATGATGCTAGAGCACTAATGCAGGGAGTAGGCCCCATTGTTCCTCTTGTCTTATGTCACAAGAATCAATGTGCAGAGTTTATGTTCCTCCTAAGTAAGGTCAACAAGTCTTTTAACCCTGATATTGGAGAGAGACTTAATCTTTATATCATTTCTTGAGGTCCTGAGGTGGCAACCATGGATTTTTGTCAAACGGTATTTAATAAAATGTCTCAATTGGATATCTCTGATGTCCCTTGAACGGACAATTACACCACTAGTTAGACAGTGTTTCCTTTCCTAGAGTCAGTGTTTCATCTCTGGGATTTGGAGGCAAAACTTCACTTGTTACTCTATTCTAGAGTTAGGTAACAAGTCTTGTCACAATAGCACTATTTGGATCACCAACCTGACAACTGCGGCTCTTGAGTTCTTGGCAAAGGAGTATAATCACTTTGCTATGGTAAAAATGTGTACTTTGGGCCATGCCATCTTCCATATCACTATATAGCCTTATACTCTAGAGGGAGACATACCCGGTTTATGGTGAGTTGCCATTCACATCATGGGTAGTTCTCATGCTCCCTTGCAAGGTCCATACCAGTATATGGAGGATTTTGCCATAAATTGTCTAATCCTTGCTGGTTATTTCTTGGTAGTTCAGAACCCTTACCAGTTTTCTCTTCAAGAGAACAACATAGTTCTGCCTATAGTCTGTTTCTCTTGCTACCTGTTCAGGTCCGCCAGTACTGGCTAAGTGCAATAAATGTAGTGGCTTGTATCTACCGTCAATTGGATTGGGGAGCCTTACTCTATGAGGAGACAGAAGAAGGGATTCCTACTAGGGATGGATTTGGGTGGAATAGATAGTTCTACAATGGATAAACCAACAAAAGGAGGTGCTTAGGCCTGCAATCAATTTCTGCCAGAGGGAGATCAAGGCCCGGGAGCAAGATAGACATCAACAACAAAGAACTAATTAAAGTTTTCTATTTTAACCTATTTCTTTCTTCTGTTTGCTTTTTTATCAATTTCTAATTCTTAAACTAGTATTTGCCTTATATATTTAGCCTTTACTCTATTAATAAGTTGACCAGTAAAGATATCCTTTAGGGGAAAGTGCTTATATGCAATTTGCCTAATGCAATTCTGCCTAACGCAAAAACTGGGGGGGTCTTATAATAGAAGATTAAGTTATAAAAAATTAAGATTTTTTTAAAATTAAGAAATTTCCAATAGTGAACTGCTAGTTGCCTTTTGCAAAAATACCTAATGCAATTAGTCTAATGCAAAACAAATTTAGCAAATGCACCTCTAATTGCATCTAGTTTACTAATAAATTTACTATTAAATCATCTGAAACATGCCTAACGCAATTTGCCTAATGCAATTTAAACTGTAAAACTCATTATTAATTTCTGCTAGACCCAATTATTGTCTAGTCCAGATAAGAATTGATTCTCATATAGCAACTATGCTTTTAAATTAATATCATATTATCATATGCTACTATTCTTATTAAAATTTAATTCTCTATTTTATCATATAAAAATTACAAAAAAAAACATAGAAAAAATAATTATTTATATAGAAACTTTAAATTTATTTATTATAGGTTAATTAAATTTAGAAGATGGAAGTTGATATTTAAAAACTTAGTGTTTCCTAATTAAATTCATCAAACATGCCTAGCGCTAATTGCCTAATGCAATTTATCTTTACTCAACTCAAATTTATCTAATGTTTTATATCACTATTTCTGTATCTATCACCATATGAAATTATTAGATAAGCTCAGATATTCTATATAAACATCTTCTTATTATGAGGAGTACCTTTTCTGCCGTTTTTCTTTTTATAATTATTTACAAAACATTTACCTACTAAATCTTCATAGTGACACACAAAGGCAAAATAACAAATCACAAGTAAACTTAATACAAATTTTCCCAAACTCCCTAAAACCAAATAAAAAACATTTTAAAAAGCTTTTTTCATCCTTTTTTTTCGTTGTATGTTATTGTTATATTAATATATATTAGTTTATTTATTATGGTCAACTTGAGAAAGAGGAAAGGTTAAAAAACCCCACCCAGAACCACCCCCAAGTCTACCCAAAAACCCAACACCCCCAAAGAAGCCTCCCCTATTTCCGCCAAGATACTCACACCCCCAAAGCCCACCACCTCCATTCAGGATACCCCAGTTATCACCAAACCCACCCCAACCCAAAAGGCTCTGGCTTCACCTTTCCTCCAAAAGGAGTTTATTGAGCTAACAAATAGGGAGTTGCAGGAGGCTGACAAACTAGAATGGAGAACTAGGGAAGCATCCC